>JAVJGI010000032.1:28740764-28760277 GCA_035590275.1 Ibycter americanus | reverse complement strand
GCCGCCGCCATGCCGCCAGCCGGGCCGGCGGGGAGCCGGCTCCCTGAGGAGAGTCCTGCCCGATGGGCTGCGGGGGGGCGGCGCCGGGAGGTGTGTGGCGTTTTCTTGAGCCCTGCGGCTGGTTTCCAGAGGGATAATTCCTCAGGGGGAAAAAAACCTCTAAACTAAAAAACTGAGGGTAAACGAGACGTTTCTGACTCAGATCCGCCTGGTCGCTGTGAGGGTGGATGAAAACCAGCGAGGGAGTCTTAAAGCGGCTGGCGGGTGGCCGAGGAGCAGCCTGTTCGGGTGTGTTAGCCAAGGAATCGCAGAGCAATCCACCGATCCACCACTAACCGTCTTCCCTTTTTCCTGCCCCCTCAGGGGAGAGGCGCCTGCAGGCTTTGGGGAAGGCAGGCTTCCCTCAGTCAGCCCATGCATACCACATTATTCATGTACACTGGAAGAATTGATGACATTCCTCTGTACTTGGCCATCTCGAGTCTTTCCCGGCTTCTGTTTTAAATAATAAAAAAACCGTTTGTTTCTTTCTTTTAGCTTTTCCTTGGGAATCATGAACACCCGGCAGCAAAGCAGAATTACCTACTCCTGGTATGGAAGGCCCACGTGCTCAGACAGAAAACTCAGGACTCTCCAGTACAAGTACATAACATTTATTTCTAGCTTGCCCAGAGAAACTTAATAAAGGTTTCTTTACCTTTCTGACGTCGTTCAGGTTAATGTGGCAATCGGTGAGAACATGAGTGAAGTTTTGAGCATTGTGTCATGACACCATGTATAAGAAAAAAGTTGTCACAAAGCTCTGAAATTATAAATTGTATAACGTATAAGCAAAAGAATTTAACCAAATCTGTGAATGTGTCAACTGTCTAATTGAAATATATATAAAAGCTTTTAATCAGGGAAACTAAATTGTCATATTTGCAAGAGGGGGCATAACTAGCTACAAAACTGACAGGCCATCAGCTTTCATGATATGTGCACTATGAAGAATATGAAATCCTGTTAATCTGCATGTGTGTATCGCTTTCTAGGGGAATCCTTATTACATCAGAAAGAAGCAGAACAGAAACCTGTATACGACTTGGTGACTTCGTTTTAGTAGAAGGGGAGAATGCAGATCGACCTTTTGTGGCGCAAATCCTGGATTTATATGAAGATGGTAAGAGAAATAATTATTTACTTCCTATCTAAGAAATCATGAAGTGTTTTAAAGTTTTCTGTTTCACGGGGATGTAGGTAGCATTAACCCTGTATCTCTGGCCTAATCTATTAATGAAATTAAGCTTTGGTAATCACTGCGTTGGTATATTCACATGCTCCCCAAATATTTGGGGCTGATGACTAATTTCAACTAAATTTGATAGATAAACGGAGAACTTAAAGACATTAAATTCTTACAATCTTTTTGCTTAGTTGTCTAATTTAAAATAAATGGTCCTTGAGGAAGACAGTGTGAGCTCATGCTTTATTTAGTGTTTGGAGAATCTAAATGGACCAAGAGTACTGCAGCCCTGGATCTTGCATCTTATTAGATATCAGGTAATTTAGTGATAAGGTTCAAGGCTGAGTAAATGAGGCTCGTTACTTCTGTCCCATGTAGAACTACTTGTTTATAGCTAGAGATAGATATGAAAAGATAAATTATGGAAGGCGAGCAATACAAAGACTGTGTCTGGGTCTGCATTAGGAGCTACTCATTAGCTATGTCTGATTTCTTTGAACAGCTTTTGTTTTTTGTTTTGGACCATCATAATAATGTTTTGAGAGTTTAAAACATTTCTTTTACTTTTTTTTTTAACATAAATATATAGCACTCCAGCTTATTTATTTACTAATGCACACTTATTGTAACATAACATTCAGCTTTTTTTTTTTTCATACTGGAATGAAACCCATGACACTTCCTTGAAAACAAGATTTTCCTTTTGTTATGTATCTTTGACAGATTTGTTACAGATATGTGGCTTTGTTTTCATTCAGAAATGGACACCTTAAAATGTAGAAGTAACTTAATATTAAATTGTAATATGTTCCAACTGTTTCTTTTAACTCTTTCCATACGTAATCTGTAGTGTTTATTCAGACTTTCCGCTAGATATTTCAACAGCAGGATTCTCTGGTTTGTTAGGCAGTAAGTAAATGTTTCTTGCTTACTTCTAAAATAACATTAACATTACAAATAACGTTCTGAAATGTCTTAGTTCTCCTTTTGTCACTGCTTTTGGTTAGCAGGGTTCGCTTAGATCACATCTATGCAAATAAGGAGTGTCTTCGTATGTGATAGTGAACTGGTGGCCTGGAGTTGATCTCCAGACATTTTGTGATTGAGACCCTATGAAGGTGTTGTCTCAGTCCTTAAAAGTCTCAACTCAAACAATTTAGCTTAGAAAATGGGAATTGTAATCACTTACCAGATGCTTTCTCATCTGTGTTCAGGGAGGATTTCTGTTCTTGATGGCATTTCAGCTAAAGTCATTGAGGTCTGGTAACAGCTATTTGCAATCCAGTAAAATTCTTAATGTTCAGTGACTCTTTTTCATTGTTACAGGTTCTCAGAATAAACATGCAGTTGTGCAGTGGTTCTCTCATATTACAGAGATACCTCAGAATAAACGGAAACTGCTTAAAAGAAAGGTGTTTCCCCAAGAGGTGTTTTTTGATAAAGTTTCTGGCTATGACACTGATATACCTGTGGAGACCATTATTAAAAGCACCATGGTACGTACTGCAAACCCTCTACACACAGAGCAAAGAAAAAACCAAACAATTTGAAAAGCATAATAGAATAGCAGCTACTTTATTCCCTCCCAAACCAAATGTGTGATGAGTATTTGCTAATGCATTTAACGTAGGGTAGGATAGTTGAAAACTTGATATTCTGTCTGTCTTCCATCCCAAAATGACGTTGGTTGTTGACAGCCGGCTCATCTGGAGGTTTGCATGGAAAGTAGTAGTGTGAATGGGAGCCCTGTAGTGCAATAAACTTACACTGGTGTAAATGTAGGTTGAATGGGTTGCCCTGTATAATGAAGGATTGCAGAAGTTCCAATAATAAGATCTGTGAATAGACAGTAGCTGAATGCTAACAAAATAGTTGAATGCTAAATTAACAGTAAATGTTAAGATATGTGTGTTTCGGTATTTTCTGTTTTTACAGGTAATACCGCTACATCTGGGAGAGGAACCACCTATTATATTAAACAAGGAACAAACTTTCTGTGTAAAACAGTCTTGGGATGGAAAATGCTTTAAGGCTTTGTCCCCTGACACATTCTTGAAGCTGAAAGAAGCTAACAAGAAAGAAGGTGGCAGCCCAGATTCTTCAGGCTCATTTACTCCTTCAGGCATCATTTCCGCCCTGAAAAAAGAGGCAGGGAGTGTTGTTCAGAGTGCTTCAAAAAATGATGAGTTGGAAATAGAATCAAAACATTCTGCTTCCAAGTCCTCCGTCATGAAGAAGAGAGGTTCACAAAGAGTGGCTAATAGCACCAGAACTCTAACAGCAAGGAAGAAGTTACAGTTAAACAGTACGTATATGGCAATATTCTGTCCATGAAGTAGTTTTGAATGTAGTATGTTTTGTACCTCTTTGTTTTGGGTAGTTCCAACAATGGTAATGTTCAACATGAGTATTTTCAGCTACTTTATTCAGGCTTTGGAGTTAGCCTAAGGCTTTTGGGTTCATCAGTTGTTTGTCTGTTATTTCAAGCAGCTCTACGGCTTATACCCAGTTGCTGTTGCAAATGTTTTATTTGTAACTGTTAAGTCTAAATTAAAGTGCTTGTTGGCTGAAATGCTACCGATCAGCCTAACTTGATGTCACAACACCTCACTTCTTTTAATCTTCTGACTAATGGTGCGCTAGAATGTTTACACTGGGCTGGTTGAATAAGGACATTTGATCCTACGTAACATGCAATATTTTCAAATTGGATCCTAAGTAAAGTGTAAGTGATGGAGGCAGGTTAGAAAAATTTAAAAAAGGGGTTGTATACTATTTAGTCATCTTTTTAGAGGAAGTGTATGCCTTCTAGTGATTCAGTTCCTTGTTCCGGGAGTGTAATGCCATCTCCTTTCATTTAAATGACTGCCACCGAGCCAGTAGTTCCATGTCTTCTGAACATTAACCAAACCAGCCATATTAAAGCCTGACAAAAATTCGTTTTGCTCTTGATTCCTAGGTCCCACACAATCTCTTAACAGCAGGCTCATGGGATGTGAAATTTTGGAACTTCTGGATGATGACTGTGATGCTATAGCACCGTTAGAACCGTCAGCTGCTAAAAGAAAAGTGAAAATCACTGGCGTTTTAGGCTCACCACCAAAAATACCTTGCACCGATGTTCAGTCAGAGTCAATTTTTGATACTGAAGAGCGGTGGTTTAGTGATAGAGTACAATTATCACCCTATACTAAGGTCAAAGACTCCAGTGGGAAAGCCAGGAATCTTCCTGTGAGAAATGGTACTATATCGTAAGTGATAGCTTTTCTATAATTATTTTTGTATGGGATCTCTATTTGTATGTAGCTCTCTTACAGCACGTTTATGAAAGACTTTTGGAGAGAAGCGCAGGTGAAATCTCTGTGTGTACCATGTTTTGCCCGTTGAGGTCACTGAGAGGAGAGGGGACAGCCTAAATAGTCACAAGTGCACTGTGGTGAAGCTCTAGGAAGCGTCTTACTTAGAGGTGAATGTATGATTGGGTAGATTGTAGGAGGAGTTGACTTCAGAGATGGGCACAAACAATTCATGGTTACAAGAACAGAGACATGTTGGAGTTGGGAATGGTAGGATAATATGAAAGGAAATTGAAGCCATATTGATCATTACGGTTTGTACTCATCAACACAGATAAAAATCTGTTTGCCTGTGGTACATATGTCATACAGGCTGAAGTGTCCCCTACTTGTGGCTGTTGAGATAGATGGAACTGTACAGAGGGATGTTATTGGCCTCGTGAGAGTTCTCATGATAATTGTATATATGCTTCCATGCTAGTTTTTATGTAGAAAAGAAATCAAAAGTCAACAAGCATAATTATTCAGGTCTATCTTCACACAGTCTTTAAAAATGGCATTAAGCTGGGGCAGGAGAAGAATGGATCAGACTTTCTTGTATAAAGTGTTGCAAGGAGCCAAAACACAGTCATTTTCCTCCTTTCAAAAAGTAAAGATGTGGATGCAATACTTGGGGCATCTGCACTCAGTTTTTGTCATGTATTGTATAGCGTAAAAACATTTTACTTTTCATTGATAAGGTAATGGCATTTCAGTGGTATTTCTAGATCTAAAGACTATTCTGAGAACAGTCAACAAATTATTAAAATATTTGTAATTTATCTCGTTGTGTCCTTTGAACTAGTAGGAAAGTTGTATTAACAGTAAAAAGTTTCAGTGGTAGGGATGAAGTGCTCAAGAAGATAACAAAGGAATCTCAAAACACAAATAGAAAAATCTATTCCAAAGGGCAGATCAGAGATGCCTAAAGAAAATCATATTTGTCCTCTCTTTCTCTTAAAACCCCAACCCACCCCACCCACCCCCCCAAATAACAAGCAAGCAGACAAAAACCCCACAACCAAACAAAACCACAACTGTTTTGAGCCCCTGACCCTTCAGTTTGGCAGTGTTATATTAGCAAAATAACTTGGCTGCTAATTCAACTATATCACCATCTATTCAGTGCTCTTCACTGATGTATGTGTGTCTATCTGGGGAAGTGAGGGAAAGCTGTTAACATGTAGCAGCTGTTAGTATGAAACAAATCGCTGTTTTTGATTGAGGGTGCATGAGGAAACAAATTGGTATAATGTTGATAAGGGCCCAAGTCAGAGACATCTGTTTTGAACTAATGCTAGTGCAGTCACTATTGTCACAGCATCACAGACCAGCTAGTAATTCTGACTTACATGGACTCTGGGTCTCTCTTTAGACTTAGCAGCTTTCCTCAGCTGGTTCACAAAGCTTTATAGAAACATGCTTTACTATAAAAATCTTTACAGTACAGGCCGTGAATGAACTACGGTAAATATTTTGTGGGTGGTTTGTTTTTTTTTTTTTTCTTGGCAAAGATATATTGGAGAGAGGAAATCGTGCTGCCAGTATCCATGCCATAATCAATCTGTAAATAACTAAGCAAGAATTCATGCTGGATTGACAGCCGTAACACCTGAGCCTGAAGTTTGAAAGGCCTCTCCATCCTTATAAGTGTGATGCAAAGAGGAAGTACAAATAGCTTTGTGTTCTTTTTTTACAGTTTAACTGAACGTCAGGCGCAGGGTTCTCAGAACCCTCTATTGATACCTCGTTCTCGTAGAATATGTGCACAGAAAACAAGTGCTCGTATTGCAGAGCAAATCAGGTAAGCTTTTGTATCCATGATACTTGATTCAGATTGCTATTGGTAGCTTGAAGCCTCAAGAGTTTGTCTAGCTTAATATTGAAATGCAAATGGTTCTAGAAGTACAGCTTAATTACAGTGAAAGTAAAAACTGTATTGTGTTCAGAAACGTAAAGCTGACTCATGGTTTTCATCAGCAAACTGACTTCCTTTAAACCAGTCTGTTAAATAGCCATGGAAAATTAACAGCTCAAGTGGAAAATAATGTTGGCTTGCTGATTACGATAACTACAGAAAAAGCTGAAATGTACAAATGATACTTTGTAGTGTGCAGAGTTGTATGTGTTTTTTAAAACTCATGTAATTTCTGTTTCTCACAGCATATTAAATACACTAGAGTTGATCCAGAAAAAGGATTTTCTGTCTAGCTCAGATGGCTCTTACTCTTCAAGTAGTGAGGAAGAGGAGAATGATGTGCTCTGTAGACTAGAAAAGAAAACCAAATCGAGCAGAATGTTCAGCACCCCAAAATCTTCAAGGAAGTCTTCAGTTCGCACTCCTGCTAAGACTCCGAAAAAAACGGTAAGGTTCCATATAAAAGAGCTGTTCTTATTATTTCTGAGCCACTTATTTGAATGCTTGATGCCTATGTACCAAAGTTAAATATCTGAACCCCTTAGCTTTTAATGAAACATTATCTGGATTCATATCATCTTTGGTATGAGTAGGTTATGCAAATGTATAGAACACTTTGTGTTTTGTGAATGTTCTGACAAAGTTGATCAGAAAACTCTAGCCTAAATGGGGAAAATATTGGATTGGGCTGGAGTGGGACAAACTGATGAATCTGTTTATGGCCACCATTTTTACTTTTATTGTAAGCTGTGCACTGAGACAGTTAAGTTCTATTTCTCTAGTCTTTACTGAGTGCAGTCTGTATATATAGCAGAAAGCCGTAAGACCAACTTTGTTCTTGCAGTAGAGCTGTCCCGATTCTTGAAAGCTTACCAATGTGCAGATGGTTACTAGTGCAAAAGGGCTGCTCTACAGTGTTCATGGCTGCACCAAAGTGTGTCCAGCAGTTTCTCATAACGTTGTGGCCGCTGATGGAGATGAGATACCAGCCTATGTGAATCTTAGGCCTGACTCATTAAGACCATGTTCAGCCCCGTAGCCAGGTACATACTGTCAGTGGCTAATTTTTACTCTATACTTATGAAATGTGTAACACAGAAAACCTAGTGTAACTTGTAAGCACAGCAAAGAAGAATAATTAAGGTATTGTGTGGCTTTTTTGTTTGGACAATGAAATTCAGGTTGGTCAATTTCTAGTTGCTTGCTGTTTCTTAAGAACTGGATCACTTTAACACAGCATTTCAGAAAAGCATGAACAATTTAGAAATACTTCAGACAGTTGAAAGGTGTAACTGTCCTTGTTACTACCGCTTTTCCAGTTTCTTTTTTCCCTGAGGAGGAAAAAGCCATGAGGCTTATTTGGTAAATTCCTTTGTAAAGACTGTTTCTTTGTTCATCTGGTACTCTGGCACCCCTGGGTAGTCTTTGTGCATAAGTCATGTTTGGGAAACTTGTATGAATGATCATTTTCCAACAGACGTCACTGTATGTAGAAAATCTGTTGGAGGCTGTAACTTTTCTTTGCAGCCTTTACCAGGAACACCCAAGACACCCCGGAACGCAACTCCTGAAATTCCCAGGCGCAACTGTGCAGCACAGAAACCAGCTACTATACTAGAAACAGCCAGATTAAGGTAACGTGTGCTTAGGGGAAGAAATAATCTTTTTTTTTTGCATCAGGCATGCATAACAGTAGGCTATGTTGAAACAGGAAAACGTCATCTTTACAGTTTTGAATAATTTTGGTAAAAATGCAAATTGTTTTGATACCAGAAGAGCATTTATGAATTTATAGTACAATACTGGATTTACAAATACTAGTGGTATTTACAATACTACTCTTACAATTTCAAGTTGCTATAATTAGTCCATGCTAAGTTCTTCAGAATTAGGTATCTGTCTCTATTCTGAGCAACATTAGAAAAACAAAGATCCTCTTGTATTAGCTTTAGAGTGTAAAGGTACAATATCTGTCTCATCTTGGGGCACAAAAAAGCTTTACAGATATGATAGATGTTCACAGTGGAAGAAACAGGCATTCAGGACTGACTGTATCTTTCAAACTGACTTTTAGGTTTTTCAGTTTCCTGTAAATGGTCTCCCCTCTTTTATCCCACCTCTATATTGACTTACACATTTTTTGTGAATTAAAACATCTAGGTCTTTACTGCTGCATATTCATGCTGTTTGTTTATGAAGATGACTGTTCAGCCACCTTAAAACTTAAAAGCACATATAGAGAAACTAGGCTATTTCTTTTGGGATACGTGACATTGGTGTTCAGACTTGAAGTACGTAAGAGAGATTTGAAAAACTACAGACAACTGTGAAAGGTGGAGCATCTGGCTATTTCTTTTCCTCAGTAGGCCCTTCAGGTAGAACTGCGAAAATGCAAACCTTGTACCTCCTATTTAGATTTTTTCTTTTCTTTTTTTCATCAAAAGGTTGCATGTTTCTGCTATCCCAGAATCTCTGCCTTGTCGTGAGGAAGAATTCCAGGATATCTATAACTTTGTGGAAAGCAAACTTATTGATGGTACAGGAGGGTGAGTTTGTTGATGAGACTAACTGAGGTCACAGCTATCTATGGCATAACAGCAGTCAGACAATCAACGCTACATTTATTTAAAAAGTTATCATCATTTGGCTGAATCACGGTTCCTAGTTGAATTTTCCTGGTATTTTTCTTCCTTAGGAAGGGTTGTGCATAGAAATAATGTGGCCTCCTTCATTGTACAGATTCAAATTAAAGACCAAAATATAACTAGTCAATATTAGATGTCTGGGAAACCTTTTTTTAAGGTAGTAAGTTACATTTATAAAGTATTTGAAGTTGTTAATTGCTTCAGTAATAATAAAAATCCTCATTATTTTCCAATGTGTTATGTGTCCCAGTTTGCAAATAAAGTAACTGAAATATAGGGAATTGCCTGGAGTGACAGAGGAGTAGTATTCAAGGCACCAGCCAGTCTCAGAGCACAGGAATTCCAGCTCATTAATCCTAGGAGGATTATTATTTTGCTCAGGCTGCTAAAAAGGTGTCCTCCTTTTGTAGGTGCATGTACATATCTGGAGTGCCTGGAACAGGTAAAACTGCAACTGTTCATGAAGTAATTCACTGTCTTCAGCAAGCTGCAGAAAATGATGACATACCATCATTCCAGTTTGCAGAGATCAATGGCATGAAGCTGACTGACCCTCGCCAAGCTTATGTGCAGATACTAGAGGTAAGTAAAGCCTCTTAAGTGGCTCTCTGGTTTGAAAGAAGAGATCTTACGCTTTACCATTCGGATCCCCAATGTGCTACAGTATTCAAGGCACTTAACATACCAATACTTCCAAGTAGTCCCTCCAAGAGACTGTATGATTTTATCTTAGAGCAGGTTAAAAAATAATTAACTTCAAGGCTGTGGCCAACTTCTTGAACTATTTTGCTTTCAGCTGCATAAGGACAGTGGCTGGGGAATAGCCTGATCTATTACATCCACTCAGGTTGAAGAAAAAATATAAACCAGATTCTTCTTGTATTTCCTCTTTTATAACATTTTCTGCACATGTATGCTTAAAAAGTTACTGAGATGACAACTTTAGAAGTCAGTGTGGCAGTAGAATAATTACTAATCAATGGTACAATCAACAGGTCTGTCATAATAGCAATCCAGCTAAAGAGGGACCATCTCTGTCAACAGTACTGTATTTCAGATTTTCACGACAAACTGGTCTGCGCTATCTCATGCGGGACTACTGACTATGCTTGCTTTTATATGCGTGTGAATTAACCTTCTGAGGCCTGAATTAAGATCAGCCAATAGGCATTAGACAGTAGCTGCTCAAGAGCTTTGTCAGTTTAGGCTAACTTTAAGCCAGTGACCTGGAAATGAAATGATTTTCTGAAACATCTATTCCATTTTCTTATAACCTTCCACTCTGTTTATTTGACATCTTCTATCTGAGCAGGAAGTGGCATACATTGTTCTAATATCCCTATCCTCATAGTTGGGAGTTAAATTTGCATCTTTGCATCCTTTCCTCAAACCAGCATAGACAGTGTCTTGCTGAGGGATTCGTTGTAGCCAGGTGACTGTGTTTCTTTATCGTAGTGAAAGGTTTCATGACAATTATCTTATTTCATGCTAATGTTTATGTATTTTAACACTCTTTCTTCCTATCCTGTTTGGCATAAAATTTTAAAATTAATGAAAAATAGGCCTTTAGAAGGAAAATGTGTTGCCCTTCCCCCCACAGGCCCTGAGCTCTTTAAGCTAGCCCAATTAAATATCCCTCAGGGAAGCATGTAGTCAAATGAACTGCTTATTTCTCTGATTCCTTCTGCCTCAGCTGTTACCCAAGTACCCTAGCTAGGCTGCTGCTACTTTTCCGATTGCCCCATCTCTTGCTGCGGGTCAGTCTCAAAACTCCAGTTTGCTGATGTTTCTTTGCATGGCAAGCAAATTCTGGAGTGTTCGCTACTGCAGTTACCTCACTGTCATAGGAAAGTTCTATAGAGAAGGAACAGGGACAGGAATGGCTGGACAGGTGAAGGAAAGAAGATTAACTGAGGTTACAGTGAGTGTGATAATTCCACCACAACAAACTGAACTCTGGTGTATTGGAAGCTCAGTTCCAGAGCTGTGAAATCAGGATCCTCTGGAATCCAGCTACTTTGTATGACTGATTCAGACTGTCCTGACTGAATTGGAAACATGAAGCAAGTATAGATTATACATTATTGTCATGCTCTGGCTTGTTTAATAATGATGAAATCTCAGGTTAGTTTTCAGGGGATTCTAGAAAGCAAATACAATTTTCAAATACAATCTTCATTTTACCTTACAGCTTGACTCTGAACTATGTTGAACAATTGATTTAGCATATATAGTGTAATTTTGAAATACCATGCTTTGATTTCTGTATATCTTTGGACCTGCAAGGGAAGAGGTGATGTACAGTCAGCTGTCAGCTCATCTGTTTTGCCACAGAGGTTATTGTAGAAGTAGTTCTTGTAGAAGGTGTTTTTTCAGCTTAGAGTTGAATAAATAATTTAGTTCCAGATCCTGCTCATGATTCATTAATATTTTAGTGGGAGTCCAAGATTACTGAAGTCAGGCTATTCTTGTCAACTGACTTAGGTTTTCAATAGGTGTTTTGCGTTCAGACACACCCTTGAGGTACTAGGTTTAGAGTCCTGAGACTGGGTTCAGGATTGCTTAATGAATCTATATTTCAGACAAATTGCAGGAAATTCTGTTGGTCTTTCTTTTTAGCTATGTGTCTTGGGTTTCTGTTCTCCTTTATGGACAGGTTCTGATAGATCTGAATGTCTCTGAATGAGCTACTTTTTCATTTTTTTACTCCCTCCTCCCCACACCGTGGGAAGAAAAATCCAGATGTTTGGTGTTGATTGGTAGAGAAAAGTTAAAACCAAAAAGGAGTTAAACTTCCTCGTGGTGTGGTTAACCTGCAACATTGTTTAATCCTTGTCCAGTTACTGACGGGTCAGAAGGTGACAGCAACCCATGCTGCAGTACTGTTGGAAAAACTGTTCAGTACACCCGGACCAAAGAAGAAGACCACAGTGCTGATGGTGGATGAGGTGAGACAAAAAATCCTTCCTTTTCTTTCCTGGAAGTGTTGTAAGAAATGAGGTTTTGGAGGATGGAAAAAGACAAATTATTCATGCTTAAGAGTATATATATATACATATAGATGCATATGTATGTCATATAAAAGAGAAATAGTCACAGGAGAGAAGACAAACTAATAGCTCCTCTTAGCCTTATTAGGCAACTGAATCTAAATGGGCAAGTGTCCTGTTGCTGTATTGTTCTCTGCCTTGGATTTCACATTGCGTTTATGTTTTGTTTTGGTCCAAGTCATGGAATGAATTGTTCTGTCAAGTCCTAAATACCGTATAATTCAACTGGATTTTGTCTGGAAGTTGCTGCTTTTCCAGTGAGAAAACACAGTGAAAATAAGTCATGTCTAGTTTTGAAACTCCTTGAATACACTATGTTCAGTAATAAACCAATGCACGCTTATTTTTTTGCTATAAGCTAATTGAGTTTTTCACATGGAGAGTCTTTTAATGTTTGTTAGATGTAGTATTAAGTAGTGTTTAAAAACTCCAGCTGTTTAATCACTCTACTGTGATTAATACTGTTCAAGCATCTAGTAGGACTGTGCTTCTCCAAAAGAGGTTAAAGCCCTAATTCAGAAAATGCAGTCCTATTAGTGTAAATGGATAAAGGAAACACAACAGAGACAGCTGGTTCAGAATCACGTAAGAAGTCTTCTGTGGCAGAGCTAGTAGCTCTCTCAAACCCCCATCAGGTTTTGTAAATACAAGGCTGTTCTTTTTTAGTCTAATTCTTCTCTTTATATCTCTGCAGCTTGATCTTCTGTGGACCCGGAAGCAGAATGTGATGTACAATTTATTTGACTGGCCAACTCAGAAGCACTCCAAGTTAATCATCTTGGCCATTGCTAACACCATGGACTTGCCAGAGAGAATAATGATGAACAGAGTAGCTAGCAGGCTGGTATGTCCTAGCAGTTTTGTTGCTATGCTATAACGTGATAATAGATTAAATACTGTAAGCAATCAAAAGTAATCCAGGGGAAAGGTAGGAGTCATTACATCAGAGGTTGAACAACGCTTTTATAATTCCCTCTCCAGAGGGCTGATAATGAACGCATAAATCTTAGCAAAGTAAGTTGTGGAGCCAGCTTGCTAATCAGATTTTATGCTGTGTAAGTACACTATGTTCTTGTAAGAATGAATTAAGAATGCAGATGTCTTTTTAAACATATTAAGATTTGAGTAATCAAATGCCATGCTTCATGGTTAAGCTGCTTACTCTAGAGTTCAGAAGAATTCTCTTCTGGTTTCCCTTCCTCTTTCCCCTTTCATTCCAGGCACCTAGTTACTTCTCTTTATTTGTCATCATCAGCTGGTAGATTTTCCTTGTTGGATACCTTTGGACACAAAGTTAGGTGCACTCTACACCTCTGCATCTCGGTTGAATACATTTTCCTAACTCATCTCTTCATCACTGC
Organism: Ibycter americanus; assembly: GCA_035590275.1. Classification (NCBI taxonomy): domain Eukaryota; kingdom Metazoa; phylum Chordata; class Aves; order Falconiformes; family Falconidae; genus Ibycter; species Ibycter americanus. The sequence continues at coordinate 28,746,743 of JAVJGI010000032.1, read as the reverse complement.
TCTAAAAGTGATTTGCAAAAACCGTGTTCTGTGCCTCCATCCCTCTGACTCAAAAATAGTTCCACAGTGTGTGAATTGCTTTCCCCCGCCTGCTAAAGCTGCAGATCAGCTGAGTCCGTATAGTCATGAGAAAGAAGAATGTTGCATAAGAAATGCAAAACTCGGGCCTCCTGTAGAATATGAAAGGCTGTGCACCATCTACAACGTAGATTGTTCTTCTCATCTTAAAGCAGTTTTTCTTAGCTTGAGGCAGAAGAGGATTTGTAATTCTTGGTTGATTGCTAACGTGAAGTCAGTAGTATGGCTCTTATCCATGTACACAGATTTGCTAAAGGATAGGTGAATATTTTTTTATAACTTCTACTGTTACTATATTAAAAATCAGATGGTTGTAACCAGAAGATTTTCATATCGGGTGGCTCTAAATTTGCTTACAAATTTTGTAAGAGGAATTTCAATTCTAATAGTAGCCACACTTGCTCCTCAGTCCTTTTAGTGGGGAGGTCCAACCAGTGGGCCTCACTTAGTTGCAGTTTTGTGGATTTGCACGTTTATTTCACAAATACAAAGTGGAAGAATAGATTAAAGCATACCACTTGGAGGGGAAGGATGTGAGAGAAAGAATTGCTCCAACCAGAGAAAATTAAACCAACTATATCAGCTATGCTTGAGCAGTTGAGAGTTTTCAAGCACTACAGATGCTTTTAACTGTATTGTATTATTTACTATAGGGCCTCACCAGAATGTCCTTTCAGCCCTACACCTACAAACAGTTACAGCAAATTATTTCATCCAGACTGAACAACTTGAAGGCATTTGAAGAGGATGCAATTCAGCTGGTTTCCAGAAAGGTAAGCACGGTACAGCTGTGTGTAATTTGTGTTGTGCTAGGTAAAGGGGTGGGGGGGTGGGGAGGGGAAGGCATGCACCAATGTTGGGAAAGCTTTGTAACAGTAGTCATACTGGTTTCTGTGGTTGTGTTCTGTATTGGAGACAAGTGGGACACCAGCAGATCATACATTATGCGCTCTCTAAAGTAAACAGGGTATTTTTTCAGGAAACATTGCTAAAGCAGCATCTTTGCTTTTTCCACCTACTTCGAGAAGGAAGTAGTATATTCCAGGAGCTGGAGGCACGACAACAAGGGTCGTGATAATGCATAATGATAAGATGTCAACTTTCTCCAGTGTTGGGCATAATGTGAGTCACTGGATGATCTTGAAAAAAACCCTGGTATGCCAGTGGCAGTGGAAATACCCCCATTAATTTTCTTTCTCAAGATGTTTAAAGCCTTGGTATAACAGACTGTACTTATTCTGTTGCCAGTCTTAATACTCATTTGTAGAAAAAAATAAATAATGCATTAGGAATCAGTAGCTTCTCAAATTGAGATGTATGCGTTGCTTAATGTCTTATGTTAGCAATTCTACATTAAAATAATCTATTAAAATTGTTAGAACATCTGTCAACCAGTATATGCTTAAACTTCTTCTGCTAAGCATCATTGTAGGATTAAAAAAAGAGTACTCCTAAATGTCAGAAGTGTAAATATAAGCATTTGTTTTGTTATGAAGGAACCACCTTTTTGTAAGAATAATAGTGATAATTTTGCAGACTGAATAATCTGTAGTATTTTTCTTCAGAAAATATAGAAAAATAACTTGCAAGTAGATTTTTCTAAAGGGTTTCTCATTCTTGGCTCCAGCTGGGTTCTAAGGTTTTCATGTGTTACCAGCACCCACTGGGAAAACTAGGCCAGTACTATATCTAGTGAATGTTCACAGCTTTATTAAAATTGTAAACCACAAGTGGGGTTTCAAGAAATACTTAGTTTCAGAAATTTCAGACACCTAAAAATATTTGGGCACTTGTGAATGTAAATTCACAATCCCAGATGTTTCTTTGAGACTTACTAAAAAATATTAGTGTACTCTTGAAGTCAGTATTCTATTGAGTTATGGAAAAACTGAAGACTTTTTTGCCCCTTTCCCCCCACTTTTTTCCCTCCATCTCTCTGCATGAACCTGAATTGTGGTAGGGTCTTTATTTTATTTCTGAAAACTTTTGGTGTTGAAATGCTCACATTGAATTTCCTGGATTTATTTTTTTTTTTTTTAATCTCTGACTTCTGTGGATCTAGAAAAAAGTGCAGTCTTGAATTTCTGATGACAGTATTGGAATGGGGGTATAGGATGGTTGCTTGTGTTCATTTTGGTCAATAAGATTGCTATTTAAAATCTGTGGTTCTGGTAGCATAGTTCGCAGTAGCATTGCTCTCCTGTTTTGTGGTCAGGTTGGTTTTGGGATTTTCTTTGTCTATTGATTCTTGCTGAACTCTTTTTCTCAACTTATAGGAAATATTGCTACAAATCTGTCATGTTTACTTTCAGGTTGCAGCACTGTCTGGTGATGCACGGCGTTGCCTTGATATCTGCAGAAGGGCCACTGAGATCTGTGAGTTTGCTAGCCGAAAGAGAACCCATGAAATAGTCAGGATGGCCCACATTACTGAAGCCATAGATGAAATGTTTTCATCACCATATATAAATGCAATCAGGTAAAAACATTTCTCAGAGGAATTTCTTGGCTTTTGTGCCTTTTCTTTTCCACTGGGCTAGTTTTTCAAAAACGTTTGGTCTGTCCTCACCACCCTTTGGGAATCTGTCATGCATCGTGCTTTGTTGAAGTATCATACAAAACAAACCTTGCAGCACAGCTAGGAGAGGAGGGGCTGCTGCTGAAATTTCCTGATTGTCCCTGCTTACCGTACATTGATTTCGCTGAACAGCAGTTTCCACGTACATATATTTGAATTCCTTCCAGTTGGAACTAAATCTGGAAGATACACTCAGGAGCCCACAACTACAAATGCTACCGGTTATTCAGCATACTGGAGCTAGACTGAAGGAAAAACCCCTCGGATGTGCATAGTGTAGGCATCTGATCCTCAAGTGTCAACTATTCCCCTCTACGTACCTGCTTGTGTTAACGCCACTGTCTCTGCTCACTTAGGTGCAGCCACAGATGTCTGAGCAGAATGCAAGGCTTTGCCGTTTGAATTGGTTTCTTTAACATAAATACATTCTGTTAGGACTTCCAAAAGGTTTCCTGAGGGAATGCATGTCAGGAATTCTGTTGCCCTTCAGTAGTCTGCACAAGCTGTAACTGGTGAAGTGCTTTACCAGTTTCTGGTCAAAGGAAAAAGACTGTTTCATCAAGGGTTGGGACACACAACACTAAGGGGTGCAAATAATGATATTTTGCTGGATATGTAAGTACTGCTTTTGCTGTGCTACTTGTGCCTGAAAACTTCAATGTTCATTTGTTAATTTGTAAATGTAAGTTGACCATAACACACCAGAACATGTATGATGTATGGAATGAGATGTTGTGTTCACATACACTGACAGAGAGGTGAGGTGAAATGCAGCGTGGTGTGGTGCCAGAGTTGCAGGCTGTAATATAAGGGCTGGTTGACATAACTGCCCCTCTCTGGTGAAAAATACCCTGCATTTAAGTATGTGGTTACCAAGCAATTTCCCTTCCAGACTTCATCCTGATGTTTTGTAACTTCTGAACCTCACAGATTAATTTTTGTCTGCTTTGTTTTGATGCTCAGGAATGCCTCATTGCATGAACAAATCTTTTTGAAAGCAATTTTGGCAGAGTTTCGCAGGGCGGGAGTTGAGGAGGCAACAGTTCAAGAGGTATGTTCATGTTTTGGAGCACTTTTTGGTTTTTTCCTCCCTTAAAAAAAGAGGAAGGCATTGTCAAGATTCAGGCAAAAGTGTATGTATTTAAATACTTGGGATTTTTATTCTGAAAACTTTATGGAAGACAATATGATGGCAAGGGCATGGCTGTCCAGGCCAGGTGTAAAGCCTAATTGAACACAGCCACCTGTTTTTCAATGGGACTAAATACTTATAATTGGAAACATCTGCTGTTGTATTAATGTTACAAGTGATCTGGATCACAAAGTGATTATTTTTTTTCGTCCTGCATCTGAAAATATTACATGCCTCTGCTAAACATGCTTTGTAACAGGAAAAATGAAAGAGAACCTGAAAATATCAGGCAGCATAGTTCAAGGAGGAAAACTGAAGGTTGATTCCAACTCCTGTAGCACTACCTGTTTCAACAGAGGCCGGGTATATCACTGGTAGCTTCAATTTTTTAGTAGACCCATAAAACACTTGGCACCACCAGAGCTGTGAAGACTGCACATAGTCCCTTTCATGGTTCATAGTATGGAATTTAAATGTTATAAAAATATTTGGAATGATGTATTTATGAAATAACCTGCTAGTTTCATCTGGTTCTACAGGTTTGTAAGCAAACGTTTTAATTGCATATTCTGTTCCTGGCTCCTTAACATCTGTATCAGTTGACCGCACAGATACACTGGGCGAGGGGTTCTTGAACTTCAAAGGATATTTTGTTAGACCAATTTGTTACACTTTTCCCTTAGTTTTCCTCTTCACACCAAAAGGGTTTTCTTCTGCTTTTTCTAAATAGAAAAGCAGAAGACCCCGACTGATTCTTGTTACAAAGTTACTAGTCTGCATGATTTGTGACAAGTGCATTCTCCTGTGCTTAAAGGTGTACTGTGCCTTTCTAAAAGTTACGATCTTCCATGTGTGTAGTTGGTGTGACTTGTTTACTGGGCCTGAATATCACTTCTGAGTGAATTGATATGTAATTAATTGTATGTCAGCCCTAATCTGCTGGATAAGGTTTAGTCCACATAGTCCAGGGGAGAAGTGTATAACAGATAAAATGATCTAGTTAAAAAATTGCAGACAAGATAGGTTGCTAATTGTTTTGCTTTTTGGCCATATAAAAAAGGGAACTATAGCTTTGAATTGTTGCTTCCTGGAGAAAGTCCTAACAGTTTGTGCTAAACCAGCAGCATGTGTGCATTACATCTGGACAGAGTGGAGCTAGTTTTTCTTGCCTTCCCACAGATGCCAAGAGAAGGAAGCCTTCTTTCTCACCTTGGCCTACTCTGTTGCAGCCGGAGATAAACATGACCTGTGTCCTTTTCTCTCCCTCTCTCTCCTTTTTTTTTTTTTAAAAAAAAAAAGATCTATCATCAACAAATAGCGTTGTGTCGAATTGAAGGCATGCAGAGCCCCACACTGTCAGAAGTGATGGCAGTTTGTTCAAGACTTGGTGCCTGCAGGCTCTTGCTGGTGGAGTCCAGTAACAAGTATCTTCATATGCGGGTGCGACTAAATCTCAGCCAGGACGATGTCATGTATGCACTCAAGGATGAATAGAGATTTTAATTTTTTTTAATATGTATAAATGTTTTAAATATTGCCAACTTTTTAACTGCTGATGAAATAAGTGGAATGTATATTTTTTAAATACTAAGTTTAAATGTTCGGTGTATGAAGCAGTTGTATAATAAAGAATTTTATTTCAGTAACTGGTTTCCTTTCAGCTGAGGTGTATGAACTTGAAATTGATTATTTGCATCACTGCTCATGCTAAGGAGCTTTGTGTTTTGGGGTTTTTCTTGTTCAGACTAGTAGTGTCTTTGTGGCATTGCAGTTTGTGCAGCTTTTCTCCATTGACGTTTGTTGAGTATAAAAGACATTAAGATGTGCTTAAACTTACATTACTGATAACGAGAAGGATCTTTCAGTTTGCAATCAGGAGCTGAATATCTGACCTGAGGAGACTGTTTGCTACCAGAGAAGTAAAAATACCGTAAGAAATTTGTCATTCAAGTAATCAAGTTTTTGCCTTTTTTTTTGCTTTTTGCCTTTTTTTTTGCTGGTTGTCAGGGGTTGCCCGAAAGGATCGCTCTAGGGTAGCGCAGCCCTGCCGCAATCGGACCGCTCGCCGAAGGGCGTTAGTCGTTCGGCCACGGGCAGTTGGAAAACACTTCATTTTTTTGAAGCTGTCGCCGCGGAGCGCGCTCCCGAGATGGCTCGTGGCGCTGCCGCCGCCCCGCCCCCGCCCCGCCCC
>JAVJGI010000032.1:28702492-28740390 GCA_035590275.1 Ibycter americanus | reverse complement strand
CCGGTGCCGGGGGAGGGGGCCGGTAACGGCTGCAGGTGTGTGCACGGCCGGCTGGGCGCCGCCTGCCCTCCTCCGGGCCGCCGTGCCTGGGGCAGGCCGGGCAGGGCGCTGACGCTCGATTCCGTGTGCTCTTCGTCCCTCAGAGACACCATCCTCTCGAATTCATGAACCAGCATGCTTGGCAGGAGACCTAAAAAAAGCCCTCAGGCAAAGGGCCAGGGAGCTGCAGTTGCGAAGCAGGTAAGGGAGGCAAAGGGCCAGGGAGAGGTGGTTGCAAAGCACATCCTACTGCTGCTGCTCGACGGGCGGCCTCGCTCAGACCTCTTGCCGCTGTTTTTCTGCTAGAATCTCCCAGGCGTTAATAAGATATTGCAGGACCGTGAAAAAATTTAAATCGTGCGGTGCCTGTTTTCCTGCTTCCTCCTTTAGCGCGTTCTTCTTGAAGTAAACATCTGATATGCAGCAGTGGAGGTCTTGCAGGGAAGCCACAATGTTGTAACGCTATAATCTTTGCATGAGACCTCATGACTCACGCTCGTAGTAGTTTCTTACCTCAGCTATATTGAGATTTAATAATAGCTTCAGTAACTCTACGGAGGTTTGTCTTGCATCTCTTAGGAAAACAGAAATAAGAAGACCAGAATATCAAATAACAAATTCAGGGGCAGGTATAGGAGAACATTAAGGCGCTACACCTGAGACAGCTGATTGTAATTTTGCTTTGTACAGTTTTCTTTTTCTTGCAATAAATAGACTGATGAGCCTGTGTCCCTCTCCTGAAGCTAAAAGTGAGCTTAGATATGTCTGTGTGTTTGGATTTTCTTCATACTCTTTAGCTTTAGATGTAGTTTCAGAAGCCTTGAGAAGAGAAGCGTGCGTTAGTCACGGTTGGCAGCTGTGGGAAGTCAGGCAACACTGTCAAAATTAGAAATACAGCCAAGACAAAATTCTGGGTAGAATAGTTGGAAGAAAACCAGAATACAGTTAGAGGTAAAGAATATGTTAGAACCAGAGTGGAACTTTAGAAATCTTTGAAGGTAGAATAGGAGCAAGTAACATACAGAGGAGGAATAACTGGTAAGAATATAGGGAAATACGAAAAGAGAATGGTTTAGGATATTAGGGAAAATAGCTAAGATGTTCTCTTTTGGTGATTTCTTAGAAACCGGTATTTTCATACTGGAGGCAGGATGGCTTAAAGATCTGTAATGTTGCCATTGCTCTAATATAAAAGTTTGCATTTCTCAGTTGGAGAGGTAGTACATAATTTAGTTTGTTTGAACAAGGGAGAAGATGAAAGGTGGAGATATCTTTCCCCCTTCCAAAAAAAAGAAACCACACCCTAAAAAGGTAAAGAGTAAATAAAGGATCTGATTAACATATTTTACTAATTTCTAATTCAGTACAGTTAGTTATTCAGCCTGTCTTACAGCATGGAGGATTGTTTCTTGAAACAGATACACTAATGGCTTGTTCACTTGCAGATTTAACTGAATTTAAACTGGTTTTGTGCGATGTAATGTATCAACTGCAAGTTTTTTATAACCTCTTTTTTTCTGTTTGATTAAATATTTCTTTAATGCTATTAATTTCATTGGAAAGGTGCCTTACTGAACAGATTGAAAGACTTAGAGCTACAACTGCTGGATTCTGTTCTTAACTTCATTACTACACTTGGTTGGCTTCCTACACTTGCAGTGTAGTAATGAACAGATCGTGTGCTCCTGGTCCGTTTTGCACATTGGTAAAAGGTTATGTATGTATGTATGTTCAAAGGTGTATGTATGTTCCATAGAACTTGAATCTTCAGATCACCTAACTTTCCATTCTGTCCAAGACTGCAAATGTTTTAGTTTTGTTTTATGGAAGGGAGATGGACAACGCAAAGGGTGGTTAACTGATCTGCCTGGTGCCTCACAGAATGTCAAGGGCAGGAGCGGGGCTAGTAAAAGAATAGCTGTTGATTTTGAATACTGTTCCTGGTCCTTGGAATTGGTGTTTCTCAGCTATGTTTCACGTTCTTCTTTGGGATTATAGAAGGCTTCAGAGAGAGACAAAATATTTCAAGGCAGTAGCCACCAGCACCTCAATTCCTACAGGGTTAAAAAAAACCCACAACGTTGTTGTTACTTGTTCACACTAGTTTATAAACTACCAGGCAGCTTCAGCTTCTGGCAGCACTTCACATCCTCCGAGGCAGGAGGGCATTGTTAACCCTTGTAATAATGACAACTGATTTTTATTCCTTTGCTTGAGAGAAGTTGAACTGCTGCCTGCTTGGCCATGTGAAGATCAATGAGACAACATGGGCTTATGCTTTGAAAAAGTCTGAGGAAAGCTCCACCTACCTCATAGGATGAATCTAATTCATGTTTACAAAAAAGCTTAGCATACTTTAAATAAAAATAATGTTATTTCTGGGGCAGTTAGTGTCTTAACCAGCAATACAAAAGTCCTGATAAAATGGCATCTTAGAAGAATACCTTTTAGACTAAGAACTCAGAGGTTTCTCTGATACTTATGTGCTTTGACATGTTTTACAATTGAGTGATATCCACACCACTTCGTCAAATTCTCATTACTGTTATTAATAACACTACCTGAGATGCTGTTGCTTAGCTGATGATCTGTTCCAGATGATTGTTTTCTCCAGTGTAGTGTAGGTGTTGCTGGGTTTGTAGTGGCAATGTCTCTCTCTCTCTGTGCATGCGCTTTACGTGTGTTTATGATTTACAAACTGAGGTAACGAGAACTACAGAACAGTTCTGTATATGTAAATGTAGTTTCTTCTGAGAGATAAGGGTGAAATCGCTGCAGTGTATGCATGTCAGACTTGTATTGTGTGAACGACGATTGAATATTTTTTAGCTTAGCTGTTACAGGAACAGCCCTGAACTTCCCTGATGATATCTCCTTCATGAGACTCGGTATAACAGACATGATTTTATTTTGCTTTATTATGTCATACTATTAGATAGGCTTGCTTTTAAGAAATTGTTGATTGTGTAGAGTTTTAGAGGGAGTATTTGTGACTTGGTAAGATTTATATACCTTACGTCAGTTATGGGTAACTGTTATGCATTGTTTTGGTAATAGAAGTGGTATGATAGTGGGCTTTAGAAAAAATAAGCAGAATCCGGAATGCATGAAAATGTTTTAATAATCCATGCAGTATGATGTTTCTGAGTGTCATCTGTTCTAGCTGCAGTTTGTTGGTGGTTTTTGTTTGTTTGTTTTTTAATTTTTATTTTCCCTTGGCTCCAGCTGGGGCTGTTCGTAGATTTTGATCCTGAAGAGATGCTGCTGGGTGCAGAGGAAGGTGGGGATGATGGGGACCTAGAAGCAGAGCTTGCTGCTATCACAGGAGCAAAGGTGAAAGAAGGGAAATCAAAGCCAAAAGGAAAAAGTAAGTTAAATTATATGGATTTTATTTATTGACAATCTGGTTAATTTATTAAAGATACCTATTTATAAATCACTGATTTATCTAAAATGTTTTTTCATCACTGATAGATAGAAGCTAAATTGTAGCTTTACTTCGAAATGTTTAAGTTGTTACTCCACAAAAAGGGTAAGAGCTTTTTTTGTCTATGCTTTTGTAGACGTAGGAAAAAGATACATGATGGCTAGCTAATTTAACGACTAAATTAAGTCATGCTTGTTTAGCATAAGAAGTATAAAAAGGTGTAGTAGGCGCTAGTTGAGTTAAAAATGGAAATTGTGTTTCTTGTGGAGGGAGGGTGGGTTGTTGTTTGGTTGTTCTGGTTTTGTTGAAGGACTGAATTTACTGAATGAGCATTATATTATTAGTTACTTGGAATCTGTACCCAAAATTGAATACCCTTTTAACAGGCAAATCATGGAACTGGTGGAATTACTGGGGGAATCCTGCAGCTTGTTTATGCAGGAGGTTAGAGTGTCTCTTGGAATGGATGATTACTGTTTTTAATATTTTAAGCATCTGTTAGTTTTGTCTGATAGCGTTTGTGTGTAGCTATGCAGTGTTTTACAGGATTGCTGTAATCTACTATAAATCAAGGCTGCTGCTGCAAGGGGCAATCTCCAGTGAGCACGCTCTACCTCTAAGCTGGTATCCATATTTATGGAGCTGCAGGGTGAGCTGGTTCAGGAAACAGATCTATTAAAATAAACATCTGTTGTTGGGCTAGGTTTTCAGCTGAATCAGTTCCTTGATCTGGTTTGCTGCCTGCCTATTTGAATCCTCCTGTGGCTGCAAGGGAGGGGCGGCAGCAAGTGGTTGAGGTGGGACAAGGAGAAGGAGACCTACCCTTGCTTACAGGTGTGTGAGCAGACGCTGGGAAGAAGAGGTAGTGCAACTACAGCCTTATTTGCAGCTCTGCAGTAATTTGCCTGTAATATTTGAGGGGACTTCACACAGAGCAGCAGGGAAATGAAGAATTTTAAAATATTTAGAAAAAGTGACTGTCTCTAAACAGTGTATTCAGTGAGAGACAGAGGAAGTGTTTGGATCTATAACTAAATTCTAAATAATTTCCACTCTCTAGATTTCAAGTTTGTCATAAACCCCTAACAGAAGCTAATAAGCACAATAGCAGAACTTCTGCCATTGGACGTAAGTTACTTATTGTCAAAACATGCAGGATAGTGTTTTGAGTATGGATCTGTGTGTTGGTAGCTCCTGAATTGTCAGCTTTTCAAGTGCTGACTTCCTTCTTGCCCTGATTATGTCATTTAATGTGTTTTTTCAGTCCCTTTATTAATAAGAGAGAAATGAAACTTCAGACAGTGCGAAATTAACGTTTACTATGCCTTCTAAAGGCGAATGTGTTATGGCTCATAAAACTATTTTTTCAAAATCATTTACAGCTCTTCTGTTTCCTGGTAGAATTGGGAGTATATAGATTAGAAGCTCGTGGAAGATGAACAACTGGACAGCTGGCACTGGGGACTCATGAGACCTGGTACAGTGTAGTGGTGGGGACATGGTGTGTGGTGGGGGCAGGACGCAGGCTGGCACCTGGAAAGGAGGAGGGTACCATAAGGACAGGGGAGAAAGAGATCCTGTTTGGAGAAGAACAGAAAAAAGAGACCCAGTAACAATAGGTGCTAGTGCTCAGTTCTTGGCTGAACACAAGGTGCAATAATTTATTCCTGGATTTATGTTCTAGGGCTCTGATTGGGAGGGAGGTGGGGGAAGTGATCTCTCCCTCTAGCTTGAAGATGCAAGCAGCAAAAGCTGTACTGTTGCAATATCTTAAGTACAGAGATCGCTGCTGTCTGTGACTGATAAATGCCAGTTGGTCAGCCACTGGGATGTAGCCTCAACTTGCCATACTGGATTAGCACTGAACCAACCATCCGAGGAGGCTCAGTTGGCTTTTTTGCCTCTAGTGGGGTTTCATGTAAGGAATGCTCTGATCCTTGAAGTACAGCCAGTTGCCTTTGCATATGGCCTGCTATCCCAGCTGCAGAGTTTTGCTGATGTTCAAATAAGTGAGCAACATGTTTGGTACAGGTACTGAAGCACTGATATGGTAAATTAGATTATTTGAACAGAAACAGCTTTGTACCTGGGTTAATTTTCAGCTGATTCAGCAAATGCAAGGAATGGATGGGATCCATTCTAGATCCCTTTAAATTGACTGTAAAGCTTCTGTCCCTGAAGATTTATATTTTATGCAACATTGACTGACACTGGTGAGTCACAGTCATATGCCTGCATGGGGAAGTATCAGAAATATTTACGTGGACAGATGGCATTTGTGTGCAAATAACTTCACCTTTGAGAGTGCGTGGAAGAAGTTGATAGTTAAGGAAGATATGGTTGGCACAGCATGCAGGAGACATGAGAGTTCAGCGAGGAGGACTTAAGTAGAGTTTTCAGGGTGAAGACCAGAAGCTTGAAGAGAAATTGCAAGACTAGCAGCCAAGAAAGACTTCGAAAAGGGAAAATCTCATGGGCATGAGACAGCAATGGAGAAAATACAGAAGTGTAGTTACAGAGACAGAAGAAATAGCACTTCTGATTTCCTTAGCGGTTCTCCGTGCCAGTGTTCTGCTGCTGCTTTTGCACTCCGGACAAGTATGATGCCTTGATTTGGAGCGTTCTATTTTCGTATGCCAAGCGTGACTTTGCAGTGGTGTTTGATGTATAAAACAAGTAGTTTCTCAAGATAGAAAGGTTTTCTTGTCTTCCTTTCTTGCTGTCTTCAAACATTTGGATAGTGTGCTGTGCCTCCTTGTTTGTCATGTTAACAGCCAGTAGTTTGGCTTAAGACTTGTGTTGTTCAGTATGTCTCTACAGTTGATGTTTATGTGCATCATCAGATTCAAAGGATACATACATACCTAGTTTAACATGAGATGGACAGAGAGAGACATTCTTGTGCTTAAGACCATAGATTGAGAAAATGGATCAACTGTTGGAGCCTCAGTCGTAGTGTAGACCCTATACAAAACTCCAGTGGTTTGGTTAGTTTGATGGGGAGCTCTTTGAGCTCAGCACTGTTCATGGTAAATGCCTTGAACTTTGTTCGATTTATGGCTATACGTGCTGTTGTAACACAATAACACATTTTTGGCTTTGAAAGGAGATGTGAAGAGAAGTTTTACTGGCAGGTGTGCTGGTATGTTTAATGCAAGTGTTTGCATCTCATGCATTTACCCATTGGGATAACTCAGTTATATCCATACATGCAGATCTTTGGGAGCTAGAGTACTTTTAACTCAGATTAGTTCAACATGAGGGAGAGAAGAAAAGGGATAGAACTGGGAAAAAGAAATCGTTCGTTGGTACTTAGGGATGGATGGATGGATGTGGACCACTTCTGTCCCATATGGAGTCAAAATCTATTCTGTCAGTCAGGGCTGAGTTACATTTTCTCAACTGACATGAGACAAAGGACACAGAAGACAAAGACTTGATAAGGATGCCAAGTCTAGGCCTTGTTAATATGGACAATCATGTTCTAAATACCTTTCATAAATACCTAGCATCAGGTTAAAACTAGTTCAGATGTTTATTCCTGCTGGGGACAGAGGCAGCTCCAGTAATTCGCTTTCATGAATAGAAAGTTCTAGTCAGATTTATTCATCAACACTTTTTATTCATTTTGTCTTGTGCCACTATTGATTTTTATCTGAACTGAGGAGTACAGTTTTGATGTAACATCTGAGAATAGTAGCATTCTCCAATTTTTCCTTGGAAATTCAAAGTCTCTCATAATGACAAAGTTTCTGTTACTAGTTATTTTTGTAAATAATGCCATAGAAGTACTTATCTGTATCTTAAATCAGCCTAGGAGCTTGAGGTGATGTCTAGTAATTTTTCCCCGAAGCAGCTGTTTCATCCAGTCCTGCTTCTCTGTCTTACAGAGTCTTAAATGTCATTACTGTGCAAACCTACCACACTATATTCCTCTTTTGTGGCCATGCTCTCTGAGCACTGTTGGGTCCCACCATACCTTCTAGTCTACCGTAGCGCTTATGGTTTTGCTCTTCAAGCTCCTTGTATTAGTAAACAGACATTATTTCTCCCTGAGATCAAATTTCTGAGTTAGGTGGTTGGATGCAATAATTTTCCTTGTCTTATTGCCTGCTTTGACTGTCACTCTCAGAAACACTAGTATTGCTTTTTGCCTGGATGTTCACTTCCCCAGTCTTTGTCCTTTATCCACGAATATACTCTCATTTACCTGTGACACTGTCTGATAAAGGGGAAGCAAGAGGAAAAGTCACTGCTCTCTCAGCTGGTAGCAGGTGCTTTAGAATTTATATCCAGTGACCGCATAACTGTTACTTAGGTTTTATGGCTCCTTGTGTTTTCTTTTTACAGCTCCTCTGCCCATGGATCATATTGAAAAGATGGCTGCAGAATGTATGAAGGACCTGAATGAAGATGAGGAGGATGAAGCGGATGATGAAGACTTGGAGAAAGATACAGACCTGTTGGTATGCATACCTTTGTTAGCAGGAAGTTTTAGTATGTCTTTGCGTTTTTTTTAAACAGAACTACATTTAACAAAAATGTCTGTTAACTTTGTGGTGACAAGCTGAAATACTGCAAAGGCATTCCTTTAGATCTGAGGCTTTGCAGGATCCAACCCCCTGCACACCAGAGTAAGAGAGTTTGCTAACTAACATTCATCTGTGTGAGGGCCTTAGAGAAGTGGGGAGAACAGTGGGAATCCCTTTCCATGTGAGCTGGTGAAATGCAGCCGGGGCATTCTGCTTAAAGTGATGTCTGTCACTATTTTGCTACTGCTTTGAGTGGTGCTTGATGTGAAAGAATATCTCACAAGAAATTCTTTGTCATTTCAGTGAGCGAGCTAGTTGGCAGGGTTTAGGGAAGGAGTGTCAAGCAATGTTTTTGACTGCCATTGTTAATAGCTGGTTTTTTGGAATGTTTACATTTGGATTTGAGGGATCTTTGTGGAAGTACTTCTCTGAACTTCCTCAGCTTCAGATCTCTAACCGCTAATTTGCGTGGTGATTCTGGAGCTGCAGTGTGGCTTTTGAGTAGTATCTGGCTTTCTGTTGTGAATACAAGTGGAACCAGTTTCATTTAAAAATAAAAATTAAAATAAAATTAAAAAATTACAGGAATATAAGATCTTTAGACTCTCTGGGTTCCAGGTCCATCCAAAGGTTTTGGAGCTTGAGACTTGATTTTATTTTGTCTTTTGAGGAAATAGAAAATTTTTAGGAAAAGCCTTTTGTTGGCTTTTACTTTTACTTCAGGCAGAATTGCAAGAAGTTCTGGAGGTGGAAAGTGAGACAGGAAGCTGTGAGGATGAAACGATAGCAATGGAGCCATCCACAGCTGAACCAGAAAATGAGCAACCTGAACTGCAACCACAGGTAGGAAAGAGCTTCGTGTTCCTGACACTTTTGCTGAACCACTGTTGTCATGCAGCTGCTGTGAGGGTCACAAATAAGAATCTAGAGAGTTCATCTGGTCCTCCAAGGAAGTAAAACCAACATTATTGCAGTCTTCTCTGTGTAAAGCAATACTGTATTGATATATGTGAATTTTTTGCTTGTTCAGATGTTGATTTTTAATGTTAACAAAGAATTGAGGAGACAAAGCAGTTGGAATCAAGCATATCTTGTCCCTCATTATACATATGAGCATGCAGACTGCAGTTCAGGCTTCTGGAGTTCATATCTTCCCCCTCAGAGTATTGAGTGGTGTGCTGAAATTGTGAGACGTATAACTCAGCATCTTTGACAACTTTGTGGAATTTTACTCTGTAGCATTAGCTTTCTCAGTTTAATTTGTCAGTTCTCATGCAGTCAAATCCTTTATTCAGTTACTGCCCTGTTTCTGTTGTGTGCTACAAAGTCCGGTGCCCTCGTGCACCAGGCCCTTTAATAAATGGGTCTGAGAGCATTTCTATAGAGATAATAGCAATAATTACATCAGTAGCCATCTGAAAAGTCTCTGTAGCTATGCAGTGTTGATAAGTAGCTACTCATAACTTTGCTTAGGCTGCTTTTGTAACTCAACCTAATTCCAGGCTGTAAGAGGAGGAGAAAGAGCTCTTGTAGTACAACCAGCTTGAAGAAGCCTGGAAGGGAGTAAACTAGCACGTTTTAAAAATAAGAAAAGAAAAAGTCAATATTTGTGCCAAAATACCTCTTCACACCCTCTGTTGTGTGGTGTTTGAGAGACTCTACTGTTCTGTTCACCAACTCCCTAACCACATGGCTCCAATTACCCTGTGACTGTGAGTTTTCTAAATGTCTCCACCCATTCTTCTCTATTAGGCCTTTGAGAAAAAGCCCAGCAGAGGTGGATCCAGGGGCTGGTAGCATAGTACAAGTGCTCCTCTGTTTTAGAGACTGTTTCGTCCTTGCCCTCTTAAATAACAGGAGTGTGTGTAGAAGAGGAGTATTTGTTTTTCAGTGCTGTGGGAAAACGCATATAGTTGGATGAAATAAGTTTTCTTGATTTGTTTTATTATTTTTTCTGAGACCACCTCACTTCCTGCTGTTACCAGTGAGCTACAACAGACAATAGAGAAGAGAATTGCTAACTATAGGACAGCAATTTCTAACGCAAAGGAGTCAGGTGAGAGTGCCAAAATACGCCGATACGAAAGAGGCCTTAAGGTAAGTTGGGTTCATCAGGTACGTGAATGAGGGGGAGGTGAAGTCGGTTCTCTAAAGTGTAGTTCAGAGTCTTTCCAGATGGGTGAATTTCTTGAAAGGGGAGAGAAATTCTAATATGCTGCCTTGAGTTACTTTAAAAACATTTCATGTTACTTATTACCAATCTGATGTAGCAAATACACAGATGAAGTGGAACTTCAGATGCTTTTGTGCATCAGCTTTGTTTCTGTTGGATGCGGCTAGTGGGAGCTGGAAGCAGAGTTTGTGGTAAATGCTGATGTTAAACCCACCCATCTAGATCTGAATTTGACCTGTGATGGACTGCTCAGTGTTACCTTAAAGCTTTCCTAGCATATATACCTTCCAGTTTGTCACTGATGCCTTCCCTTAGATACTAACCTTATACTCAGTTCTGTGAGATAAAGGAAGACGATACCTTTCTCAGAGTGTGTTGGCTGTGCTTGAAAATGAATAGAACAGGATTTTTCATTAAGGCAATTAAAAATTGCAGTGAGGAGCAGTTTCTTCAGCTTTGCATCTTTTCAGCCAGGTGGCGTGCTTGTAGTTAGTTGGTAGCGCTTGGTGATTACCGCTGTGCAGAGTGCTTTTATTTCCCTGTTTGCTTTTATCTGGTCTCCTGCATCACCTCAGACAGCAGGCAGCTCTGTCTTGTTGAGCAAAGCTCTATAGCTCACCACTGTCCACCAGGGGAAGAATGTAGTCTCGTTAGCTACCAGGTGTGTTAGGGTACAAAGGGAATAACTTGAGGCCAAGCCCAGGGGGGGAATGCACAAAAAGGAGATGTCTGTGTGTGTCCACTGCCTGCTAGCTCTGAAAGGAATGTACATGAAACCGCCTGACCTTTCAGAGAGCAAAAGGGATAGGCAAACCAGCGTAAGTCATCCAATAACGAAGCTTAGTGCGCTGTTTGCCACTTCCTTTATTTTTCAAAGTAGGGAATTTCCCTGTGCCTAAGCAGTGTAACTGAGGATAATAGACTAGATCTCACTTCACAGCTCGCAGTTCCTTAATTAGCAAAGTGACATGCCAACAAATGGTGTACAGTTATCTCTTGTACTTAATTCTTGGAACTGTGAACTTTAATCTCAGTGTTTAATTCCATTTCCCGTCAGTCTGTCATCCCACACGTGGAGAAGGGAGAGCTGTGTGTGGGTTGCTGTACCGGTCTGAACCCCAATCTCACATGCAGTCAGTCCAAAGCATCTATGCCACTGTTGCTTAATAGGTCAAATAATGTCATGGCTAACCAAAAATAGCAGTGATTCTGGCACTGATGAGATTTTGCTGTTGTCGTCGTCGTCTTTCTGTGCTTCCATTTCAGCTTCTGTGGAAGATGAAAGAAGTAAAACTTTTGTTTTGGCTTAAACTGCATAGTGGTCTTTTGTCTGAACCTTAAATTTAAAAAACCCCAACCAAACAAAAAACAAACAAATTTTTTAAAAAACCCTACAATACCAAGGAAGGTAGAATTTGTGATGGAGGAAGGGTTTTAAAACAATGAGCATCAGTTACCCAATGTTACAGATGGTGAGAGCTTCTTGCCATGGGTCAACAGCTTAGGTTCCTTTCCTTTATTAGTATTTAATGGCTTTTTCTCGTTCCATTAAATAGGTATGCAGACTCCTTCCTTCCCTGAATCCACATAGGCAGTGACATTTCAGACTAGTGTATTTTATTTTGTTTTAAAGACATAAAATCTATCTACAGTTGGTATAAATGGCTTCTTTGGTGACTTTCTGTGACAAAGTTGAGTGGATCACATCAGCTATCCAATAATTCTAGGCGTTAAGGTACTTGCAACTACCTGGTTTGGGTAACAAGTCCTTTGCGTTGTGCTGCTCTGATAAACGGACACCTCTCATTAGTGCTGAAGTTGGCCTCACAGAAGAATAGGATGCTAAAGGGCAGACATCGGTTGTGGTGTGCGTAACAGATCCCATCATGTGTAAGGGAGTGAATTTCTGTTTTAATGATTTTATGCTTGTAATATGTTTGATGAAAATGCCTATCGACTTTGCTGTTCCGTCTCTGCCAGACGCTGGAAACCATGCTGGCTGCAGTGAAGAAAGGCAAAAAAATCAATGAGGAAGAAATGCCACCTCCTGTTGCAACAGGAAAGAGTTCTTCTCACTTACCTCAAGCCACAGGGGTGGAGCTAGAGAATTCAGGAGATGTGGTCAGTGTCCTGCCAGAGAAGAAAGCTGAGTCTGCTGCAGATGATGAGCAGAAGAGCTCTCATGAAGCAGTGCAGCATCTGGAATCAGAGTCTCTACAGGGTCATGCTGCTTCTAGTCCTACCATGGAAACAGGTATCATGATCTGAGAGGATAAGCAGCTACAACACTATTGTTACATCTTTCTTGATATTCATATTGTGTACCAAAGCACTGCTTATGTTGGAACTTCCCTGCTGAATGTTTCAGATATATTTGTCAGTGGGATGCTGAGTTTCTGGCAGTGGAATTGGTTATTGTTATAGAGTTTTTACATGCTCTGTATCAGTATCTTAAGTTTTCCCATGCCTCAGTTTCTCCTTTAATATTGTGATGTGGAATTCCAAGCTTTAAAGAGTTTTGAGATACTGACTAAAAGACTACTTTTTTTTTTTTTTTTTTAATTGGGAAAAGTGGGATTGTTACGTCTGGTAGGACTTCTGGAGACTGGAGGAAAAAAGAATTTTGTAAGATGGCTGTGTGATTCAAACCAAAATAGGACTCGTGCAGGTTTGAGTAGATGGGCATAGCAAGGGATGCACATCTTGCATGCTCTGTGTAAGTCTCAGCATTCTCTCATTCTTACAGATCTCCAGAACAGCAACACACGAGCGATACTACTTATGAGGCAGAAGGAGTATAAATTAGCAGCTCTAAAAGCCAAGCAGCAAGGGGACCTGGAAAAAGCAAAGGAATACATGAAGGCAGGCAAGGTATGCACACAAGAAATCCAGAGTGCTAAACACACCCTATGCTGTACCCACGTGCATTGAGTATCAAATATTGTGGCGGCTAGCAAGTCTTGGACACACTAGAATAAAACTTGTGTTCTGTTTTTTTTCTGCATTAGAAATTCAATGTGGTCTTGGAAGCTTTGGACAGTGGGCAGCCGATAGACCTCCAGAATATGCCTCCATCTCCTCGGGGTAAGGCTCTTGTTGCAGAAACCCTTTTAGAAGTCTCTCTGTGCTGTAATGGAATGATTCTGCATTTGACTGCAAAACTATAAGAAGATTTGTAGACCACTTGGGTCTGAGGCTTACTGCATATTCAAATTCTAGTCAAGACCGCTCAACTTCAAGAGGGATATAGAGGTGTGGGAGCGTGTCCAGAGAAGGGCAACAGAGCTGGTGAAGGATCTAGAGAAAAAGTCTTAGGAGGAGTGGCTGAGGGAGCTGGGGTTGTTTAGTCTGGGAGAGGAGGAGACTTGAGGGGGACCTACTGCTCTCTTACAGCTACCTGAAAGGAGGTTGTAGGCTGGTGGGGGTCGGTCTCTTCTCACAGATCATTAGCGACAGCACAAGAGGAAAGAGCCTCAAGTTACGCCAGGGGAGGTTTAGATTGGGTATTAGGAAAAACTTCTTCACTGAAAGGATGGCCGAGCATTGGAACAGGCTGCCCAGGGAAGTGGTGGAATCATCATCCCTGAAGGTGTTCAAAAAGACATGTAGATGTGGTGCTTAGCGGCATGGTTTAGTGATGGACTTGGCGGTCCTGGGTTAGCAGTTGGACTTGATGATCTCAAAGGTCTTTTCCAACCTAAATGATTCTATGACTCCACCAACGAAGAAAAATGAGGTATCATTATTTATATTGAAGTTACTCACTGTGAATTACAAGTTGAAGTAGGTATTGATGTCTAATATTCCTGGCTTTATAACTTTAGATAATAGCCAGTATTTGAAATGGAAGAGAAAGAAGGGTAATGGCACATTCTGAGAGTTTACTGTAGTGTTTGGTGGTGTTACGTGTTTCAATTGAAGTTCTTAACATTCAGGTTAAGAGATAAACAGAGAGATTGCAGTGCAGTGAAGTCTAAATCTTAAAGGAAGTTACCAGTATTAATGGTCCTTCCATCCTTGTAAGACAGGTTTGTTTTTTTAATAGGTCTAGTATCTACAATTAATATTTGGTCTGTGCAACTCAGTGTTTTAATGTTTAGATTATTTTATTCTAAGAAACTAAATGACAGATTATTTTATTTCAGTAGATCATGAGATTTATGACTCCTTAAGTTATAAACTGATCACCAAATGGCATTAGAGAGAAACTTCACCCATGATATAATCTTGCCTTAAAAAGTGCAGGGTTTTTGCAGCAGATATTTTTGTAATTTTCTGAAATAACCACTGTTACACAATGCCAGAAACGGGTGTCTGAATACATGACATTACTTGCTTCCTTTTTTCAGCACATCTTTTGTTACTAGGATATTTTAGTCAATTAGCAATCTTGTTCACTCTTTCCATCTGCCAAGATACCAAGTTGTATTTTGGGGAGAGAGTTCTTAGAATACTTGAACTGCTTTTACTTTTTTTTTTCTTTACCCTCCAGCAGCATTAACCTAAATAAAATCAGTATTTGAGATTTTCTATTATAAAGCATTTTCTCTGAATAATGGGAACCTTAGACTTATCTAGCCACACAGATACTGTTCTGAAGCGAAAAAGCTTTCAGGAAGATGATGTGATCAGATTGATGGTTTTCTGAGTAACAAGGGCTGACTTGCTGTTTATGGAACACGCTGTGAAACTTCCTGCTTTCCTTGCTTTGCAGATCTTGAAAGCCTAGGAAACGTACAAGGTGCATCCAAGCAAAAGGTACCAGCTTCAGCGGGAAGTTCCCAGGATCTTACAACACCTGAACCTCAGACACAAGAAGCTTCAGGTAGGACTTTTGGATTTCTCAAGCAAGCCATAAAAATAGCACAGCTGGAAAGCGCTTTAAGGTCTGCCCTATCCCACTGAATTGCAGCAGGATTGAGTAGACCTAGCTAACATTCCTGAATATTGTTTGCTGCTGATCCCGTCTGCACTTTTGTTCTGGATCAGTAATGGAAGTAAAAGTCAATAAACTTTCTTCAGAATAATTGTATTCATGATAAGACTTTGCAGTGATGTTTTTGTCTCTGCAGAAGGTAAGGAAGGGGAGGGAAAAGGCAGCTCATATGTTTTGAAATCTGAATCATGTGGCATTTTATTGTCTTGTCTTATTTCAAGCTTCCCCACAACAGCCAAAAACAGTGCTGGAAGCATTGCAGCAAAGGCTTGAGAAGTACAAGTCAGCAGCAGCACAGGCTAAAGCGAGTGGGGATGATCGGAAAGGCAGGATGCACGAGAGGATAGCCAAGGTAAAACAAAAACGTAGCAAGCTGCTTGCATCCAGCAAAGCCATTTGAATCAGTTCTCTCGCTGAAGATTTTTTCATTTGTATATTGTCCTCTTTGAAAAGAGCTCCATTAGAGAAGCTGTAAAGCATTCAGAGGAAGGAAGGAATGGAGACAATGCATATGTTACAGCAAAATACTGTGTATTCTGCAATATTTATACTGGTTAAGTACAGATGATTGCTAATTTATAGTCAACTGCATGTTATGTCTCACTGAGTGCCTTTGATTACAGCAATACCAGGATGCCATAAGAGCCCATAAAGCAGGGAGAAAAGTGAATTTTTCTGAGCTACCTGTTCCTCCTGGTAAGTGTGAATACAGAATGTGTTAGTACCAACTTCTGTAGATCTACTGGGCTCTGAAGGAAGTGTGCAGATGATTGCCGCCTCATTCTGCGGAACAGCTCCTCCTTTTTCCCAGCGAGTAGGCTGGCTTTACTGTTTGATGGTTATTGTGAAACTGTGTATTAACGTGCTCCCAAACTTTCACACTGGTGAATATTCCTGACTATTGGCTGCCTGTTTGACAGGACCAGAACTTAAAACTGGTAGTATTTGAAAAGTGAAACAACTTGCCCATGGGCAGGTGCTGAAAATGTTACCTGTCTGTCCTCTGTGCCAGCCCTCCTAGAGGAAAGAATAAACAGGGGATATATTGGCTTCTTAGTTTACTGGAAGATTTTTGAAACTGAAAACATTTGCCTGATGTCCTCCATTCTGTTGATTCCTAGCAGGAGCCCCAGAACTCGGTATCTAATTAATCATCCTGCAATACCTGACAAGTCTGTTGTAGCTCTCATGGCTAGTAGAAGTAGTCTACAGAGACAAAGCAAATCATGCCCATGGTCACACTGAGACAGTAACAGACACAGAAATTGAACCTGCTTCTTGAGACACTGTGCCCTTTTTATCTTCTTCAGAACGTATAGTGCTGTGTCTGTAAAAGTTTGGGCAAGGTCATCATCTATGAATGGTCTGCCTCTGTTTTGCATGATGTTGTTTTTCCTCTAGGAAGCATCATTCCGTTTATCTTGTGCCTGATGTGTTCTTCTGAAAAGATACGCTTAGTACTGCAAAGTGGCACCTAGATTTTTTTAAGTTAGAAAAGGGACATGGACCTTGTGGCTTTTTTGTCACTGTCAAATGTGGTAATGGCAAACACTGTAGTAGTAGTAAAGTAGGCAGTGCCAGCTCTGTCAGGTCATGTACTGCTTTGAAATTTCCCTGCTTTGAAGCTGTCCCAGAAAAGCAGTTTAGCATCCCTTGTTCTAGAATGTAATCCATTTCTTGGTAAATATCAGTTTCTGTAAGGATGAGGTACTCCATATTTACACCTCTGAAAATATGGATAACTCCTCCATTTCCTTACACGTTAGCTGCATGTTTTTAGCCATCACATAGAGGCCATATGATTTACATTGAGGACGACCATCAGGCAGTCACTGAAACCAGCAATGAGATTATAATGGACTGGCAGTGCATTTCATTGCATCTGGATGATGATAAGTACCAGCCTTGACCTCCTTGGAGACAGAAATGCTGCTGAGTAATAGATCAAACGTCAGGCAGGAGCAGCAGCAGAGGATTTTGCGTTCTGCCTGCCTGTGTACCTCAAACTTGTTCTGTCCCCATAGCAGCCATCTCTAGGTTTAGAAGCAGTTTAGTATTTCTTGGCACTTCTAATGAGATTGGCGACAAGAATGCTTGCTACATATTAGTGAGATAAATCTTATTTACAGACATTTTATAGTAATGGCTCTGGGTCTCTGTTGTTTGAAGCTGACGCTGAACTGGTAGTGTGGAAGTGAGAGTTTATCTTCCATCATCAAGCCTTCCTCCCATCCTTAAAAGGATAATAAAATCGTGAAAAGGATTGTTCTTCATGTACTTCACATTCAACTACTGTGATTTTACCTTACTTTGCAACCTCTGCATTGCAGTAGATTTTCAGTAGAGGCTTGGTGTGTTATCCAGATGTCAGCGATATGTTGTTTATTACTCTGTGGGGTAGCACTGATTTTCTGCTGGACTGTGTGCCAACTAAGGTGAGACAGCAGTGAGGGGGGGAAAAAGAGCCAGCAGCTTTTTGTACAGTCCACTGTCCTTTTGTGCAAAGGAGAGAGACTAAATTCTTTTCTGGTTCTGGGGGCGTCTCTATTACCAAAGTCTTGAGATTGTGAGGTTCCTTGGCTGATTGACAGTTGCTCAACTTAGGAAACTATGTTCTGTTATTGCATCATTTTAGCATCATCCCTTTAAGCCTGGATATCTGTGAGAGATCTGATCTTAAGCCCACCACTCAGGCTTCATCTAGCAAGGCTTTGTGGCCTTGGCCTCAGTCTTGTTATGCTGAATTCTGAAATAAATAATTGGATAGAAATAGCTTTACAGACAAGAAGAAATATGAAAGACAGAACATAGGTCTTACACAGCTCAGCTTCTGTATTCCTTTCCTTTGCAGGATTTCCCCCTCTTCCTGGCGTTGCAGCAACGGACAGTGACAGCACTATATCTGCTGTTCTGGAAAGTGCGAGCAAGCTGGCAAGCATGGAGGAGAATGATGAAGAGGAGGAGGTTCGTATTTCTTGGCAGGATGCGTAAAAGGTAAAATGCTGTCTCTTGTATTGTGCAGAGATGAGGCCATTGGATTTCCAGTCAAGCAAGGGTACTGAGATGAAATACATTTCCCAGAGGCCTGAAGAGTACAGGATCTCGGTAGTAATTTCAGTTTGCATTATAGTGTAAGGGAGAGGGAGAGAGGTAAGATGTTATTACAGACGGTACCTACAGAGTCTATGAGTCCTGAGTTTGGCTCTTTTGTAAGTGTCTTGCTTTGAAAATAAAACCCACATACAAACACTTCACATGCTGGCCACCCCTTTACATTGTTCTAAACTATTTAGATCTGTATTTTTGTCCTGCATCCCAGTAGCTCCTGTGTTTGTGCTTTCCCAGGATGTTCAACACTTACTGCTTTTTGTCAGGCAGTACCAGCCTTAAGACTTTGGTTTGATTTCTTTCTTGATTGCTGATAGTTTGTGCTTTTAATGGAGAGAATTCCTGGGTGATGGTTTTTCTGCATGCATCTGCTCCTTTTGAAACCACTGCCTTGTTGAACGTTCCTTTTGTCCCCTCTATAGTGGAGGTTTGACATTTGCATAGCTCAACTGCCTACTGGCATGGCACGGCTCATAAACCTCCAGAAGTTAAAAATTGCGGTCTGGAATGTTACGCTCCCCTCAGAAGTGATACCAGAAGGCTGATACAGTGATAACCATGGTGGTTGATGCTTGAGATGCTGTCCTCAACTCTGAAATAGATTTTGTGCGTTTAATGTGAAATTTTTTTGTTATGCTAGAATGAACCTCTGACACAGGCCCCAGTTGCCAAGAAGCCTGCTCAGCTGCCTGGAAAGCCGACTCAAGTTGTTAAGCCAATTACAATGCCGTCTGGTGTAGCTGAGGAGGAGAGCTCGCCTGAGCACGTGAAACGGGCTGCATCACCCTCCACCCTGGGCAAGGCAGAGTCAATGGATCATCTCCCTCCAGCTGGTAAGGTGAAGGGATCATCATTCCCACTGATCCACGTGCAGATTGTTTGCACTAGTTTATTTTAATATCTTGGTAAATACTACTTTTCATTATATTTGATATGAGCCTGTAAATATGTGGCATAGATTTCCTCTGACAGGAACCTCAATATATGTGTCTGCTGGAGGGCAGATGCAGACCACAGCCATGCAGCTTTATTTCACAGAGGCAGCATGTGTAATTATAAGGGTGATTGGGGTTTTAATTAATTTTGATGTAACAAGTGTATTGATTCATAATGTTTAACTCTGCTCACAGTTGAACTCTACATATACTCTCATTACAGTGGACGGCTTGCTAGTGTGAATTATTCATTGATCTAATGCAGCTTCCTACATCAAACAGTGGTTTCTGCCTAGTGCATCGTCCGAGGATCTCAAACTGGCATATAGGTTCATCAATCTCTAGTCCTGCTGTTGCTAAGGTCCCTCAACAGTTGTCTGTACAAGATTAATTGTACAGATAGTGAGGGACAGCCACTACCTCACAGTGTGATTTGGGCACACACCAGCAGTGTTCAGGCTCTCACTGATTCCGTTGTCGTGCCTTGACTGTAATCCCGTCCTCCTTCCATTCTGCCCTGGGTAGTTCCCTCAGAACAAAGCAAAACTGCCTAGTTGGCTGATGCAAGTTCTTTTCTAGAGTGCAAAGGCATTTCATAGTGCCACTGTGATTAGCTCATAACTCCTCTCTAGAAAACTCCATGACTCATTTTTATAAAGACCACTAAAATGTAATAGTTGTCCAGTTTGGTTTTGAAAATCTATGAATCCTCAGGAGTTTTGGTTTTTGCAGTTTTAGCTGACATATTAATCTCTTGAGTAAATTGCCCTAGATTTATGCTGTGAAGGAATTGATAATACCTGGTCTTTAGTGTTACAGTAATCTCTCCTGGGTATTTCAAGTATTTTAAAATAAGACCAATAGGTCCAACAAGAACCTGGACAGATTCATGCTGACATGATTTTCACAACAAAATGTCAGTACTTCATTATTGTAAAGCTGTATTTCACTAGCCAAAGAACACTCAGTGACCCAAATGTTACCTCCTTCCCCCCAGAACTACGAAGTGCAGCTTGCAGCTGCCCGTAGCTGATAAATCTTGTCTTTTTCCTGTTGGAGAGTGCAGACCGTAGGAGGTGTGGGAGTGAAGTGGAACAGTTGCACTCAAGGCCTATACCAGGAAAGCCAGGGAGCCAAAATCAGTTGGATTAACGGCTTTGCTCAGTCCGTTCTGCACAGATTTTCTTTGAAAATACCTGTGCTCTGTGTCTCAGCCTCGCAGAGCACACTGTGGGTTTTGTCTCAGTGGAATCTGGGCTAGCTACCTTGTCTAATCAGTTTGGTTTTGGCTGATGGGGCAAATTGCCTACAGCAGCAGGACAGCGGGCTATTTTGTGAGGATGGGAATAAGCTGGTCGTCATCTGACAGCAGTGAACATAGTGTGAGAGTCATTGGTGTATTTACTTGCTGAGATGGGCACCTCTTGGAAGTGTTGTTTAGCTTGTCTAATCATGAGTAGAGCGCAGTGGTGAATACGCTATGTGTCTCTGGAAATGGCTGTAATCAGCTCACGCTGTACCGTTTCCTAAGTGAGGTGTAGGAAGAGGCAGGATGCGCTGACCTGGTGCAATGTAAAGCAATCTTTTCTGACTTGTGTGGTTGTCCTTTCTGTTTGTGGGGAAAAAAGAGGAGATCCAAGAATTAATAAGAAACTAAGATGGCAAGGAATTACAAATAAGCAGAGGTGATATGTCTGAATGTGCCTGCACATTGGTTCATCTGTTGGTTTGTTTCTGACAGATCATGGGAGAGTGAATAAATGAGTACAGAAGATGCTCATAACGTTTGCTGTCTTTTAGAATTTAACATGTCATGCTGAAAGTTTGAATTTAGCTTCTGCTTTGGACCAGTCAGGTGTACCAGAGTGTGTCTCCTGCCTGCAAATAAGGGGCTGTAATTACTGCTGTGGTGCTTGTGAAGCACTATGAGTTTTTTTGATGAGGGGTGCCATGACAGAAGGAATTCTGTTTCTTTTTCTGATACTTGAAATTGAAACTGGCCAAGAAATAATTCAGTGCAGTCAGGAAATGACCTTATTTGATATCTGTGCTTCTGCTGACCTTTTTCTGGCTATAAACTGAACATGATAAATCTGTTTCAGGGATGTGGCAGTGTCAGTTGACTGAGGGTTGTTATACAACTGTTTTTCAGCTAGGGAACAGCTGGAATTTCTGGAGAACAGAAAGAAGCAATACATGAAGGCAGCCCTCAAAGCAAAGAAGGAAAATAACCTTGAACAGGCGAAGACATATCTCAGAACAGCTAAGAGCTTTGACCTAAAGATTGAACAAGCAAGGTGTGGCAAGCCCGTTGATATTTCCAAGGTTAGTAGGACTGTTAGTATTCTGCTTAGTTTCATATTCTTGACATCTAAGTGCTTACTTCGAACAGTGAATGATTTAATAAATATTTCTTGACACAAATTAAGTTAGTTTGTTCAAGTGACAAATCTGGATACTGAGCCCTGAACTGCCCCTATATTTTTGTTTTTGTTTCGTTCTGTTTCCTCTGCTGCTCCACAAGCTTGCCAGATCTTGATAAAATTTAGTTTCCATGAACCATTTTCTGCTTGATTTACAATGGCACACCTAAACCATGCAGCCTGGAAGTGTTCCCTGGCCTTAGGGTGTGAATACATCTTAGCTGTATCCTAACTCCGTTTTGGGATGAGGATCAGGTGCATGTTATACAGTGATGCCCTGGTTTCACTTAGTATTTGGGTAGATGGGGAAACCAAACTGTACTGTTACAGCTCTCCTGACCTGAATAATCAGGGAACTAGGCCTGTAAGACATTTTGCAGGGTTTTATGACTTAGGCAGTTGTCAGGTAGAGGTTGGGTTGGAATTGCCTTGAGAAAAAATACAACCCATCTCCCTTCACTGACCTTTCCGTACATTCTGACTGCTGTTTGTCTACCTCATTTTTTCTTATAAGGGCTCTGAAATATGGTGTTCTTGTGTTGCAGCTGCCATCACCCCCTACAGATGATGAGGGTGATTTTATCTTCATACACCATGAAGATGTCAGACTGTCTCAGAAAGCAGATGAAGTATATGCACAGCTCATAAAATTGCTGAAGGACCAACATGAGGTGACCGTTCTATCTTTTTTTAGAAATGTTTTGTTGGGGTTTTTTTTTTACATTTATCTGGGTTTAATTAATATTATAATCCCATCATTGTTTCTGGGGAGTCTTTGTTTTTAGTTTAAAATACTTTTGATTTTGTGTGTTCTAGAGTGGAAAATTTTAAGACTTGGATTCTCTACTAGTTGAAGTCAGAGGGTGTGCTTGGAGGCTTGGGACTATCAAATTATTACTATTAAATATGAGCACTCAAGTTTAAAATAGTACCTGAATGATTAAGACTAGCCCTTGGGTGAGCCTCATATCTAAAAACTAAGTGATTAAAAAGCAATAGGGCAGAACAGCTCAAACAAATGCTGTGCTCAGCTTTGGGCTTTAAGGACTGGGGGTGGAGGCGAGGGCGGATGTTTTCGGATGACTTGGGAAAACTCTTGTCTTTTCTTCGGTTAGGGTGTCATCAGCCTCAAAACTCTCTGCCAGTATGAATTTGTGTGTAAGGATCACAGAGTGTATCTGTATTTGTTTGCTTTTGTTTCTGTTGACAGAGGTGTTTACAGTATTCCAAGCAATTCATGCATCTGGGAAACGTAGCAGAAACTACTCGGTAAGGCCCGCTGCCCGCTGTTAATCATCCCACAACGCGGTCATTTCAGGTTTGGGTCCGCCTGAGCCCCCTAAAAATGATGGGGGTTCAGGTTGGTAAGCTTCTCAGTGTGGGGAAATGTCAGTAACTCTGAAGCCTGCATCTCCAGGTTGCCGTCAGACCTGGGCTGAGGCTTACTCTGTGGCCTGTGTCTGGCAGAATGCTCTGTTTGATGTTCTTGTGTGTGTGTGCCTGGCTTTTCTATTGATTGTTTGCCTTTTCTATAGGTTTGAGAAACTGGCACAAGGCTGCAAAAAAGATACGGACATCCTACAGCTTGCACGAGCACAAGGAATGGATCCTCCAAGCCATCACTTTGAGGAAAGAACCTTTAAAATGATAAGGTGTGGAAAAACAAAGGGATTTCTCAGGCAGGCTGGAATGAGCTTTCTCGTTTCTAGCCCTTGTTTAGGGAATCGTGGGCTTCAGCAAGCTCGGGTGGCACCTAGGGTTAGGTGCAGCGTTCCTGAAAGGACGCTCTCAGCAACTTAAATACAGAGAAGTTGTTCTCTAACTTCTTGTCTAGGTTCTTCTGTTTTCAAAATATCTCCAGCTTCATCACTTATATTCTGCTACTTCAGCCAGTCTTCCTTCCTCTGTAATCCTCCCTCAATCCTGTTGCCTTTAGGCTTTCTTCGTGGTATTTTTCACTATACCTCAGAGATGATGTTATCTCTGTGCTCTTTCGTTGCTCTTTGGTAATTTACAATGATGATCTAGTAGGAGTGCACTGTTGGAAAGGGTCTGACAAATACCAGTGGCATCCTGGTCTGGCAGTGGATGAGGTGGTGGTGGGCTACTGGGTTGAATATGCTTTTTTGTCTTTATTTTTTCACAGGATATTTTCTGAACTCAACAGCACAGAAATGCACCTTCTTATTGTCAGGGGAATAAACCTACCAGCTCCACCAGGTGTGTACTCAAAAGGGCATGTGGGCTTTTTCCTTTGAGTAGGTCAGGGAAGTAGAGGGGAATGAGATTTTTCTGCCTTGAAGGACCACTTCAGGAGTCAAGACTTCTGTAGCCAGCACTCATTAAAACAAAATAACCAGGTTTCAGGCTCAAGCCCCCCAAAACCCTTAAACAGTATTTTAAAAAACACCAGAAAAATCCAGAAGAGTAAAGAGAATCTAGGTTCCATCTGGACAGAGGGAAGAACTTTAAATTCTCCTGGGTTTGCTTATAACTGGGTCATAGTTTAAGTTTCATGTTTGTCTCCTATTTTGTTACGCGTGCCTGGCTTAATTCTGCACCACCTTAATGTGTCTTGACCCTTTGGTAGACAGGAGTTGCTTCTGCCAGCATTACTGCTTTTAGTCCCTTGTTTCTGGGAGTTTGTAAACAATCTGTGGTAGACTGTCTCAGGACTAACAGCAGCGTTAAGAAAAGTAGATGTTTTCCTTCAGATGCCAGCTGTCTATGGATTTTGGTTTGATGGATGGGGTTTTCAGTTGTCAAGAGACAGGTCCTGAGTCCTACTGAAAATCAGTGAGGTGCTCTTGAAAATCCTGCTCAACATTACAGATGCAATTAAAATACCTGTATTGGCTGTTTGGATTGGCTGGTTGTTGTCTTATTCAGGTGTATCACCAAGAGATTTGGATGCATTTGTGAAGTTTGAATTTCAGTACCCAAGTGCGGTGAGTGTGTGTGATGGCTTTTCTGTTCCTCAGTCTGTGATCCCTGCCACTGTATTAGCTTGTGAGGGCTTCATGGAGGAAGCGTAGGTTTTCTTCTAGAAAGGGAAAGCGCTTCCAGGCATACTGCCTGAGTTTATTTTTAAAACAGAAACTTTTTCTGCGAACTAGAACTGCTGAATTGGGTTTCTGCACATTTGAGTTTTGCTGCACATTTCTCTTGATGTTCTCCGCACCTTACACGTAGCGGGGTGGTGTCTGCTTCAGGGTGGCATGTTCTCTGGCTGGCTGACCACCAGCTTACTGCTAAACAGCGCTCACAGGGCTAGGCCATGCCCACCCTTCCTCCCTGCAGACACCATGCAGACTGTTTCCAGTGACTGCAAAATTGGTAGAAGTTCATTTCTTTCAAGGGTGCAAACGCACCGGTAACTTCAACCACACACAAGGGCATGCAAAGTTGTCATTAGGGGAGAGGGGCCGCCTTAGATGTGATCTCCCTCTTAAGTCCCATTCCTTTAAGGAAACAAGCTTTTAAAGGCATTGCTTTTGGACATCTCTTTTAATTACAGAAATGGATAGAAAAGGTTAATCTTTGTCATCAAATAAATGCATGCGACTTCTGGTGATTTAATTTGCAAACATATGTGTGCATATCTGGAGAAAAGGACTTAGACCATACAAGTTTCTTGACCTTACTAATTAATACTTACGTGTATGTGCAGGTATAGATGGGCATATATACATGTATATATATCAAAAATATGCGTGTGTATATATATTGCTTCTTTCCTTGAAACTCCCCAGCGTCATCCTGTTCCCCTCGCCTTTAAAAGCAGTCTCTGCTCTGAAAAATACCAGGACCATTGAGCTTGGAAGGGCTTCTGAGGAGGGCTGTCTAGCCTTGCTATCAGTAGGGGTGCTGGGGCTTCAGCTGCTTTCTCTGTAGAGCAAAACCAGCCTTTGCCCTTACAGGACTAACGCTGAGCCCTGTGAGAGTGCAGAGGCTAGATTTTTACCTCCCAATAAATTTTGCAGCAATACCACTAAAAGAATTTCGGTTACCTGTGGGAAATCAGTGATGGTCAGATCAGGTTTCAGTTACAGGAGGCCTTAATGGAGGAGTCCCCCCGTTAGGGTGGCTGAAACCAGAACTGGACTGGATGAATAATTTGCTGGGGAATAAGTTAAGAATAAATATGAGTTGCTTTTAATCTATTTTTCTTTGTTTAAAAAAAGCCAGATCTCAACTGCTTCGCCAACAGTCAAATACACCACCTTTCTCCTTCATAGCTGAAATCAGTTTTGCAAAATAGCTGCAATAATTAGGTCACGTTGTCCTTGTTCAGTCCCCAGAGATTTAGTTTGTACTCCGCTTTAGGTTAAAAGTTAATTCATTTTGGTGGCAGATTGATTGTCAGGCAAAATAATAGTAGGGCAATTCCCTGAATGATTTGTGATGAATTCCTTGTGTAGCTTATTATTCCAACTAATGCAGAAGGAACAGAATTACTGTGTCCTGGAACGTGCGCAGTTTATCATGTAGTTTAACAGCCGCAGTCAGTAACTTTATGATGATTGGATTGAATTGAGTGTGACCATGTAGTTTATCTGTGGCTCTTACATTTAATGTAATGTTTTGGCTTATTCTTTATCTGGTATTATACTTATTACCACAATGACATCCAAATAGTTTAGTCCTGAATGTACCATGACTCTCCTTATCAGCCAGATAACCCCCCCAAAACCTCATGTTTCTTGTATAGGTATAAAAAAAAGTTGGTAATAAAAATGGTTACTATGCTGTATTTTGCAACAATATCTGATGGTTTTATGTAATATGTGTCTCTTTTAATAGGAGCAACCTCAAAAGAGTAAAACACCTGTAATTAACAATAACAATTCTCCAGGTTAGTACTTTTTCTGGGGCAGAGGGAAAAACATTGCACCTTAGGAATCACTGGAGCGTACAGGCTAGTCTCGTACTGTGAATTGGGCCAGAGGCCTGCCACCACCTTTTTTCTGCTTTCTTATGAAAGGGCTTGTTGTAAGGTGAAGCCCAGCTGTGCTGGCAATTTCTTCACCCTCATCCCAATATTGGTGGTAGTTACTGTGTAATAAATTACGAAATCATGGAGCTACCAGTCATGCTCCAGCTGTTGCTGTCAACCCTGCTGGGAGGTGGGCCAGATAAATACATTTTCTTTATTAAATAAGTTAAATTATTAATTTTAATATCTCCATGGATCAGATGTTTTTCAGTCAGATTTTGTGTCCTGTGAGACAACAAAAATCATGACAGAATTGCCAAATCAGCTAACATTCCTAAACCTGACAAAGCATCATTGCAGAAATAAATTTGTTTTTTTAAGACAATGTGTCTCAAAACCAACTAAAATACTTTCTTTGTACCTTTTGAAAAATACCCCTTTGTACATAGCTATTGAATACTGTTAGACTCATCATGCATTTTAGAATTAATCATCTTGCACTCTGAATTTGATTTATTGCTATATTATTTTTTCAGTTCTTGCAGTAAGCAGCTGTCTAGTATCAAAACAACTTTGAATTCAGTATCCAAATTACTAGTTGTGAATTTATCTCAAAAGAGATATGTATAGAGATTTGAGTTTGCGTATATATATATTCTCTTAAGAGTAGAAGTGCTGAAGTTCTGGTACTGAGGGCTGTGTTCCAACTCTTCCAATAAATTGATCTGCACTTGCTGAGCAGTCGCCTCGCTTTAATGTTTTGGGTTCCCAGGCTGACAAGCAGAGATGAGTGTTCCTGGGCAGCACAGCAGATAAGTCTTTGAACATTAGTTGTACAAAGTTGTGAGACTTTCTGATAGAAAGGTATCCTGTGGCACAGTACTTGTCACACTTATTAATGAAACTGATATTAAAACAGTATTAATTACATTATCAAAACACCCCTTCCCAGTCATTCCCGCCTTCCTATGCTTTTTCCTTACTATTTTTACCTTTTTCTTAGCCACAGACGCTCTGTTTAATTCCTGAAAGACCTAGATTCTCCCGTTTTGGCTCTCCAGTAACTTGCTGTCACCTCCTCAGGATGACTTGGGTTTTTTGGCAGTTTGGTTTCTGTGCCGGTAAAGTGAGGATGACTGATGAACTGTTGCACAGGGACACGACCTTGTTAATGACTGAAATAACCTGAGGAGGAGGTTCATATGGGTGTGAAGTGTCTCTCACAAAGGGGCCAAACTGAGATAAACAGAGGTCTCGGTACGTGCGTGTAATAGAGCACTGCACATAGTTTTGACTCTCACAGCTTGCTTTCATTTTTCTTTATCTTAATTGTAGAATATAACCAGTTGTTTAAGCTGAACATCAACCGAAATCACAGAGGCTTTCGACGAGCCATTCGGTCCAAAGGAATTAAATTTGAAGTATTTCATAAAGGGTAAGTCCACAGCTTGCTCGCTCCTCGTTGCTTCTCTGGTAACAGTTGAAAAGAACGTTGCAGCTGAAATTTGTGAAGCACGATCCTTAAGCTAGCAATAGAGAGTTGTCTGGTTCTCGTGTCTGAGAACTCTGGTCAGAATGGGCCTGAGCTCTGTTTCTTCCCCTGTGGGGGTGAAAAAAAGGCAGAGGTTCGTGAAGTTGGTCCATAACCGGCAGATCAGTTAAGGATTAGTGTGTTAAGAGGAGCTGATGATACTGAGAAGATAATGATTCAGCTTCAGATTATTTTGATTCTTATCCGGTTTGGGTTTTAGTCATCAGGACTAGAAGATTTGAACGTTGTATGGGATAACTTTGTAGAATAATGAAGTACAAGTGGCAGCCAAACATTAAGAGCAGTAAAGCAGATGACAGATGATGGCAGAACTAATGTTATATTTCAGTACTTATCTGCATAAGTAAGATTATAAGAAAGATGGGGACAGACTTTTTAGTAGGGCCTGTAGCAATAGGACAAGGTGTAATGGTTTTAAACTAAGAGAGGTTAGATTAGATCAGATATTAGGAGGAAATTCTTTACTGTGAGGGTGGTGAGGCATTGGCACAGGTTGCCCAGAGCAGCTGTGGATGCCCCATCCCTGGAAGTGCTCAAGGCCAGGTTGGATGGGGCTTGGAGCAACCTGGTCTAGTGGAAGGTGTCCCTGCCCATGGCAGGGGGGCTGGAACTACGTGATCTTTAAGGTCCCTTCCCACCCAAACCATTCTATGATTCATTCTGAGGATCTTACAACATTTACCAAACACTGCTAGCAAACTGTTAGACTGTCTTGGGAGAGAGAGACTCCCCTCATCTCAGAGATCAAGATGATGAGATGGTGTTAACCATGGGTGATGTTCAGGGAAATGGTCCTACGCCTAGGCTGATTACTGATTTATTCAAAATCGGAGTGGCCTATATTCACTAATCCCCGGGCTGGTTGTGATCCATGACTTGGATGGGAAGTTAGATAACCTGGTTTTGTCTTGGTGGCTCTTTGTGCTATTCTTTGTTTCTATTACTGGGACATGCAGAAACGATCCATAGGTTCTCCGAGATGGTTTTCAAGTTGTAGACGTTTTAATTTGTGAGCTAAAGTTCTATTGTTTTTACTCCAGATCTTCCGTTTGCATCTCAGTTGAAGCAAAAGCTTGGTTTCTTACTCTTTCTGTGTCAATCCTGACTCCAAGGCTCTGTTGTTCAAGATTTCATTGTTAGAGATTCTGCCTCTTGTGTAGAACTGTTAAGTGTTTACATTTGTTTAAAACATTTGGTTTTCCCTATCTTTTGCGTACCATTGCACATACGGGGCGTATCCTATTCTCTTACCAGCTGGAACAGTACTTGTTTTTAAGATCTGAGCTCAGGCTTAAGCTCACCCGTTGGGAAACACTCTCCAGTGATTCATGAGTTGTATGCCAGCTCCAGATCGTCCTTTGAAGCCTTTTCAAAGATTAGCAAAAAAATCTGTGCAAGTTGGTTGCCTCTTTTTATGGTTTGGAGGTGGTGGTGTTGGTGTTGTTAGAACAGGACTCTAACAAGTTAAATAGATGCTCGTTTCTGGACTGGGGCAGAGGGCTGGCAGTCTCCCCTGGGCAAATAGCTACAGGGAAGGAGAAAAAGAAGAAATGCCCACAGATCACCTTCCCCTGGCCATCTTATCGGGAGAAAGGAGAAGATTTCAGTGATGCAGGCTCTTTTCTAAAGACTGTCTGCTCCTTGTCTTTCTTTAAGACTATAAATGAATAATACTTTCAGAAGTCCTTGTAGATGTTGTAGTTTTGGGGTCTGCGATAGCTCTTTGACCATCTCCCAAGAATTATTTTCTCTCAGTGAGCAAAGGAGACTTGTTTCAGGTCATATATATTAAACTTTAGTTTAAAAAACACTTTAAAGTAAAAACCCAGCAATGTATTTTTCCGAAGGAAAAGTCTGTCCTTAAACCTCTCCTAAAAGCTTCTGAAGATAAAAGGAGATTTCCCCAGAGCTGTTTCTGAAGCCATGGCCTAGGGCATGTTCACATTCTTCACTGCAAACCCCCTAGAACTGATCAGGAATGAACCAGTCTTTATTGTTTCTGGAGTTACAAAATGGAGAAGTGCTTTAAAAAATTCAGCTAGAAGAATCGCAGATTCTCTTTTTAAGCTGATGAACAACGTGTTGGACACACTGCAGTACAATTATGTAATCCTTCTTCATTTTAAGGTGCTTGTGAAGTAAGGGAAGTATTCTAGCATGTAAGCTAATAAATTCTGCAGTTTTGTAAGTGATTTTGTGAGTCTGCTGTAGTCTCATCGATGGAGAATATCAGTTCTCATCTTTGGAAGGCTTTCTGCCAACAGCACTGATAGGCACCATGTCTGGAGGCAGCGCTATCAGCCCGTGAGGCGATACTGTTGTTCTTTACTACAGCAATTTGTGTTGAGATGGACAAACTGACTAATAAGAAGGAACCTGAACAGCTGCGCTGGAGTCTTCCAAGTCCTTCAGGAACAGGTTTTTGGAAGAGATGTACTTCCTAGCAGTGACTTGCTGCACATTCCGGTGCATTCAGAAGTAGTGGTCTTGCACTCTTTATCCTGTCTAGAAGTGTCTGAGCTCCCTGCTGTGAGCTTGCTGCAGCCTGGGCTAAAGGACCATTGTCCTCCTAACCTATAGACACTTGGGTGCATATACGAGCCATAGCATTCCTGGCACTGTTCCTGAACACGGAAGCCAGAAAGTGAGGTTAGAGTCTGGGTGCCAGGTTCCTTACACTGCAGCTGATATGAGCTATTTGGAGAATAGAATTGCTTCGTATGAATGAAGCAGTCATGGAGGCGGTGGGTGTGAGGAAACCACCTTACTCCTTTCCAGTTAGAGACTGGGACAGTTGTGTTCACAGATGTTCACTCAGAGGCTGTAGGCACCGATGGCAGCATCGGATCTGTGTGTATGAATATACCGGTTACTGTGGCCACGGGTGACATGATCGTGAGGCCCCATGTCACTATCTTCACAATTTTCATTGCATGTGTCAAGTCTTGCTTGGTAGTATCTTAATATCTCTTACTGATAAGAAGAAGAAGGGTGGGTGGTTTTGGGTTGGGTTTTTTTTGTGTGTGTGTTGGTTTCCTTGCTTGTTTTTCTCCTAAATAGAATGGCGTGAAAAAGGAAGCTTCTGAATTCCCAGCAGGCTTCCTGTCTAGAACATGACAGGCATGGCTCGTTGGCCTTCCTGCCTCCAGATTCTGTAGATTTTAGTTGTTTATTAACCTTTTGGAGACTGATTCAGGGAAATGCTTGGATGCAGGCAAAGAAATCCAGTGCTTTGAGCTGGATGCTTCCATGGAATTAGTATGTTTTAGTCTTAGCTGTTGCCTTTTGAAGGAGTTTGGATCAGGATTGCACTGCCTGTCTCTGTTAAGGCAAAGGTGGATGCCTTGCTGATAAAACTGTTAAACAGAAGTGACTGTAGCAGAGAAAAGTTGTTTTCCTTGCAGGATAAAAATGCTCTGTGTTTAATTTCAGCAGACTAGAAATTCTAAAATGATTGTTCTTGACTGTTAAAACTACCAGTATGAAGGTGAATCAAAACAACAGCTGAAACGAACTGTTCTTGTTGAAATTGTTTTGATTTACTGAAACGAGGTGGAATGATTCATGTGACTTTTTCCTAATAAGTAGTTTTCCAAAGCCAGCATGTGCCTGTGAAATGTTTGTTTTTATGAGAGATGCAACTTCCTTAGGAAGTTTTTCAGCCTGCTGCGGAAGATTGCTGCCTGTCCTGGCTGTTAGGCCACTTTTCCCTGTCACCCTTTGCAGGGACAAAAGCTGCTGCCATTCCAAGTGCTAGTTTAGTGGATTGTTTTTCTTCACTACTGTCCTCATCTTTGATTTGGTTGCAAGAGAATAATTAAAAACCTGGGTACTTCTGTATCTTGTCCTTGTGGTCTAGTCGACTAAGGGTTTGCCTCTTGCACCCTGGTTTGTAGGGTTCTAGCAACATGTCTTGACTCGCCCTCCTCGATGCGGTGATGGTGCAAATAGTGGTGACCTCTTAGCCTGCTTTCTCTTTAATGTTCTGAAAAACCTTACCCGTTCAGTTAAGGAAGATTTCTTTGAAACAGGTCCTTCTTCAGGAGTGACAAGCAAGTGGGGACAGCACACTTGAAACTGGACAAGCTGGAATCAGAATGTGAAGTCAGAGAGATCATCGAGGTATGTTTTCTGGGTGAGGTGTGTTGTAGTTAGTGTTTGAATGCAAAGGGAAAATGAATGAATATTCACGTTGCATAAGTGTGCTTGTATACAGCTGACGGTTTTGTACTGGGTGAGTTTGATAAACAACGGGCTGTTCTTTGTTTTGTCATCTCTTGAAGCTTGTCTTAGCTGTGACCGTTCTGGTACTGGAAACTTCCTGGGGACTCACTTCTGCAAATTTTCTGTCTCAAGCTAGTTGTCTTTGTCAGAACCAGAAATTCAGGTGATTCCCAAAAATATTTGTGTTGGTAGCTAACAGATCAAAGGGTTAAGTGAAGACTGCCAGAGTGGATAGAGAGGTGCTGTGAGATCCACTAGGAGATCCCTAAGTGGAACCTTTAAAAAAAATAATTCCTAGGGCTGCATCACAGACCTGCTCGGGACGTCACAGCCCTTGGCGTCCTCTGAGCTGCCTGCGGAGTCCATCCGTGCTCCAGGCGTTCTAGTCTGACATTATCATGTGTATGTGCACTAACTGCCCTTCTTTTTGTGGTTCTTTCAGATTTTTGATGGCAGAAAGCCCACTGGAGGGAAACTGGAGGTAAAAGTGAGACTCAGGGAGCCCCTCAGTGGTCAAGATCTTCAAACAATTACAGAAAACTGGCTGGTCCTTGAACATTAGCTCTATCCGAGGTATGAATACTGTGTCTAAAGCTGGTCTGGCAGAACTTGACAGGGCTACAGATAAACTCTGCTTGAATGGTGTCTTTGGTTGACATTGACCTAATTACATAGCTCTGGCTTTGATACCGTTCATCTTTATATTTGTAGTGGTGAGTTGACATAATTTCAGAAATGAGGTTACAGACTCTGATTAGTTTATCAAAAATGCTATTTCACAGTCACTTGAAATACAGGGAGAGCTTATAGCATCACCTTCGTTTAGAGTAATATTTAGAAAATGAGATTGATGAGTCCTTTCTAGGAGGAAGGGTGCCTTCTGTCCACCCTTATTGTTAGCAGAACCCTTTCAGAGTTAGCGAGGACCCTTCTTCCCCTACCAGAAGCCAGAGAAGGGTGTGTGTTTGTCCCAGGAGAGTCTGCTTGGCTTCATCTGAAAGGGAAACTATTGGAGATAGGCTTTCTTCTGGGTGCTTGAGACTTCTGAGCAGGGAGAAACTGTGCAGCTGAATACAGGCTACCTGGAGAACTGTGCCAGGTGCCCGCTGTGCTCGTATCGAGTACGGAAGAGGAGCTGCGTGCTGCCAAAGTGGCTGTATACTAGAAGGGTGAAAAAGAGGTGGGCTTCCTCTTCTTGCCAGCCTCTACAGAAACCACTTGGGTTTGGAGCTTGTCTTCCTTTCTTACACTCTGCTTTTTAGGTACTACAAATTCTCCCTTCTTAAAAAACCACCAGCAATCCTGGTGTCTTTTGAAAAGGTGATTTTCTACATAAAGTTACTGAAAGAAAAGTACCAGCAGTCTGTCTGCCTGGGATGTCTCCAGTCCAGCCTACTTTTATGTGTATCTCATGTTTGCCAGAAATTCAGTTTAGTTGGACACAGTCACGGACATCCTGAAACTTGGGTCCTTGCTCCTCCCACAGCTTAACAAACCCACGGAGAGGACGCCGAGTCGCTAGGGTCAGCCAGGTCCCCCTCGGGTGCGCGTGCAGGCGGCCTGCCGTCCTGGGGCGTTACTGGCTGGGTGTGACCACCGTGGTCCCTTCCGAGCAGGTGCTTCTTGCAGCGTGAGAGCACGGAGAACTCTCCTCTTGGGCCCTGACCTTGCTGTACCAGCACGGAACAGACCTCACCTTTCCTCATGGCAAACAGATGATGTATAAATACAAAGTTTCCAATAAGTCACCCATCTTCCTCTGCTTCAGCTCAGGAGTCTCTGTGCTCCCTCTTCTTAGCACAGTGTTTTGCTTTGTGTTTATAAATGGCAGTTCAGCTAATACTCACCAGCTTCCCAGCGACAGCACCTGTGTGCCACACCTTTGCTGCCAAATTGTGTTAGGTTTTACAGGTTGAGAAGTCTTGTTTCAGTACTTGAGTCTGAACTTGTAGCACCACAGGAACTGTTTTGTCGAGTGGCTTCTTCCTCACAGCCAAGGTCAGTGAGCTGCCCGTGAGCTTCACACTCAGGCTGTGGGGACGCGTCTGATGGCTGCATCTGAGGTAACAACTTGGCCTTGGGCCGTCACTGGACACCTAAGTGTTTTCAAATTGACCATCCAGAAAATTAATGTCAGCATTTTACATACAAAGTGGCCACCTGTGAAGTACTGTGTCAAGTAATTGTGGTGTTTTTTCTTTCTGTCTTTTTTCCCCCCCCAGATCCATTGGAATGTTAAAAGGTGTGGGGTGAACGTATGTAGGAAGATGCTGCTAGCTGCAAGCACCAAAGATGCTAAATGAATGCACTACTGAACCTAACGTCTATTTTGATAACAGCCATAGTGCTCATTAATAACTTCAAGGCAAATGTAAGGCTCTGGAAATGTGCTGCTGCAGGGGATTGTTACTAGTCTACACAAAATAGTATTGCCTTAATGTGGGACTACCGATGTAGCACTGGGATGAATGTGGC
Source organism: Ibycter americanus (assembly GCA_035590275.1). Lineage (NCBI taxonomy): Eukaryota > Metazoa > Chordata > Aves > Falconiformes > Falconidae > Ibycter > Ibycter americanus. The sequence continues at coordinate 28,705,630 of JAVJGI010000032.1, read as the reverse complement.
ACTAACTATGCATAGTGGTGTGCGAAAAGTTTAGCCCTTTAAAAATTCCCTGAGACACTGCAAAAACTTTTCCGTCAAGTCACAGGTAAGACCTTTACTAGAATTCATTTTTGCAAGCATACGAGCAGCCACCGTGGTACAGCGAACAGTCGGCTCCTGCTTTTTCTGTTCCCTCTTACCGAGGCCTGTTTGGAGCAGGTTTTTTTGTTTCCTCAAATAGAGGAGAGAGAACTCGGGCCGCAGCCTGGCGGCGGCGTAGCCCACCCTCTGTGCATGCCATTGCAACATGAAGTTTCAATGGGATGTTGCCTTTTAGAAGAAAAGAATGCAAAACTTCTTAGCAGCGGGTGTTTACAGATCTACGTTTTTGTTCTGGCTACCAGTTGTCTGCCATGCTTGCTGCACTGCCTGTTCGGTGCAGCCCAGGTACTGTGCCTTCATCCTTTTTCTTTTTTTCTTTTTTCTTTTTTTTTTTTTTTTTTACATTTAAAAACAGAGGGGGAAAAAAGTACACTAGACTGCTGCTTCCCAAATGTTCCTTGTATTTTTACAAAAATAGGCTTTTACAGTTGTTCCAGGTTATGGGGAAAATAGCCACTCTGTCATGTAGAAAACTGGGTGATGACTATTTTCAGGAATGCTTTTGATCAGCAGCATACAAAAAAAGGTACCAAATATGTTTGTGTTTTCACATCTCTGCGAGCTACCAGAAACGAGTGATCTCCCAGGAGAGGACGTGCCTGCACTGGGGGGTCGGAGCGCTCCTGCACCGGCTGGTTAGGGAGGGCAAGTTCAGAGACAGAGAAGAGTCCAGACAAGTAAGGCAGCGCTGCCTCTGTCTTCCTGAGCAGATGAAGACAATACAGTGTTTAGTTTTTAATTTCAATAAATTTAATATACAAAACTACATGTTGAAAATAAAAATATAATATGCAGTTTTTTGCAGTGTTAACTAACTGAATTTTAAAAGTACAGTTTTTTTTTCTAAAACAAGTACTCATTTCTTAACAACATGGTAATTAAGGTCATTTAAAAGGCTATGGTTGAAGCAAACATGTCAGTCACCAGTTGATAGTGTTTTGCACAAATGTAATCCAAACCTAAAAGACTTTCGGGGCAAAGGAAGAGAAGATAAAGATTTTTCACCTCTTTTTACTGCATTATTAAGCATAACAATGCAACTAAAGTAACTGGAAAGCCGCTGCTGTGGCCAAGCTGGAGTGCAGGCTCTAGAAGGAAGATTACTTAATTTATGGAACACTCTTCCAGATACCGAATCTTGCCTACACCACGTAGTGCTGTGCTGTGACCCCAAGTGTGCGAAAGCAGCGTGCAGAGGGGAATCTGACAGTAACCTTAGTCCTGCTCCGCTGCGCCCATACGCGGGAAGGCTAGTGAGCGAGTAATAGCTGAAGGTTTGTCCAGCATGAAACATTAAGCAAGCCGCATTAAGCCAGCCCCCGCTTCCCAACGGCCAGAGGTAAGGTTTCACTTTGCTGTAACACTTACCCGTTAAGCGTAGTGGTGTGCTACCTCGTGCTGGCCAGCTTTTATTGCCAGGTTGGACCCCAGGGCTCTGGCCTGCCTTCTCCAAGGGTGGGCTTGGGTGGAGATAGCTGTAATTCGCCATATTGGATTTGTCAGACTTTGCTTTTTTTTTTAAAAAAAAATGGCACTAGCCATTTATTCACAAGTGCAGTCTGTACATACACTGTGCTGTCTTTCCGTAAGATACTTTGCTACATGCACAGTTACCTTTTCCTTTGCCCAGCTAATGCTCTATATTTATTTAAAAAATATAGCATCAGTCTCACAGGAGCCTTGCACTTCCCTTTATATCTGAAAGGATGCCTGCGTTACAGCAAAGCCAAAATAATTCCTGCTGCATCCACCAGAACTGACTGCAAGTAGGGACGATGCAATGCCTGAGACACTGTGTTCACTTCCAGTTAGTACCTCTCTTCCCAGATTAATTTTCTGTATAGACAGGAGGAGAAACCTTTGCCCCCCTTCCTGCGAGGCACTCGAACCAGCTGCTTTGCATGGCTATGGCTAAACAAACCAAACTCCCTCTCCTGCTTTCAGCTCTTCCCACTGGTTAGCAGCTTTCCATGGAGACAATAAGAACGTGGAACCACATTTCCTCTGGCTGAGTCTCAATTCCAGCTTCTCAGCACTGTGGCAGCCATGAGCAGCTGCTTTCCTTACTAAAGCCCTCTCAGGTGAGACCAAGAGCACTGGGCCAAGTGCAAGTGTTCAGAGCTGACCAGAAAGCCTTTTTCAGCAGAACATGCAAAAAGAGCCACTCTATACTTTTATCACAGGTAAGCTTTTACATGGTGCTGCTAATATGAAGTGCAAGCTGTCTTGTATTACGTGACACTAGCGTTACACTACAGCGTACAGCAAGGAGGAGACTTAAAGCTGCCCTGGGTGTTACTTGTCTTTAAAAAGCAGGACCTACTGGGGAGGAGGAATGAGATATAACTGCACTTTAGGGCTAATATTTCCTCTGCTTCATATAGATTTGTAAACAAAGTACAGAATAGCAGAGTTGTTCTAGATTATAGAAATCTGCCGAGGTGACGGGTTTTTATAGTAAATGCAGGAAAAAAGTAAACTCTAGCCTATTACACACACAAAACTGCAGTTTACATAATACCGCTTGCAGAGATGCCTGCCCTTCAGCTCATTTGGACACATATACAAATGTAGGTTATGGCTAGGTAAGCTTTCCATCTCTCTCAAGGGCTACACTTCAAACATATTTCAACCAATAAGCTGGTCAAAATAATGTAAACGTTACTTTTTAATGTCTACAGAATAACCACAAACGGCATTATGATGAGGTCAGCAGGTCTTGATTGTTGTTTCTTACATGTCCATCTACAAACAGTACGAGATTGGAGTTTCACTTTTTATTTACGCCCCAGTGATCTTTGCACCCGTTTGAGCATTTAGAGTACATGACTGTAAGTCTTTAAACATGAGCATTTTTCTAAACAGTAACAGAAGTGTATTAGCTGCAAGGATAGCATAGCCATGTTGTAGTATAGAAGCTGCCCTGAGCCTCTGTTCGTTGACAATGCATAGAAGATTTAGAATTATGGAACAACTGTCCCTCCCTCCACCCCCCCC
>JAVJGI010000032.1:28642381-28702392 GCA_035590275.1 Ibycter americanus | reverse complement strand
GCAACATCTGCTCCTTCTCTAAGCCCCTCCCCAATAGTGTTAACAAAAGCTTAATTTTCCAGTTTTAAAGTGCAAATGATTCAGATACAACTGCTGCTGGAACAGGTCTGAACAGAAAATGAAGTCCTCTTATGAGATGTTTTCCAGAATATAAAAGATGAGCTCCATTATGACTGGCCCCTCACTCAACTGACACGCCCCTCCATGAATCACTGGAACTAAGGCACTGTCCAGGTCATTCATGTATTGAGAGGGCAGTGGCTGTCCATTACTCCCAGCTTGATAACCAACCTAAAAAATACAAAGTAAGAGTGGGTTTTACAGAGAACAGGACACAAGGCTGCGAGTCAGCGGGCAGTAAGGGAAGGTGCAGGAGGATGAGCTCTGTGGGGTGCTGTGGCCTCTGCCCGGGGAGGCTGGGCACTTGAACAGGACGTAGCAAGCACTAAAGCAGCTTTTCTGCTTGTTTTTGTTCTCTATGTTCCCAGTGGCTGCCTAGACAAAATTAGCCTCTTTTTTTCTACTGCTTTGTCAAAGCAGATCATTTGGATCAGCAGGAACCGCACCCTGCGTTATCAGATTAAGTCATGCAGTATTTAAAAGCTGGTTGATACTAAGAACACGTCCACTCCCGGGCAAGGCCAGCTGTCTTGCCCGGAGACCCTTATCTCCGCTTGTCGCTTTTGCCGGGGAGCGCTCTCGAGGGGACCTTCCATCTGCTTCTGCCTCGTATACAGTGCGATCTTTTAAGAACAGCCGTGCTTACGAACAGTGTTTTATGCTCACCCAAGAATACATTTAACACGCTCCTGCCTTTTAATGTCTGGTGAAAAGGCCAATTTAGTGTCTTCTCTGAGCATGCGGCAGGCCGGCAACTCCCAGAGCTGCACACAGGTCTCTGACTACAGAGCAGGTGCTGCCAACGGCATATGAGGGTCAAGCCTGGTGTTAATGCAGGCGAGGCACAAGCCTTCCGATCCTAACAGATGGCCCGGACCACCACACAGCAGCCAGCACCGCTAGGCAGCATCTGGGATCAGTACCTCTTTAACCGCGAGAATGGTTGAAGCGTTGCGTTCCCTTTTTGGGGAACAAGCAAGGGAACAAACAACCCCCTCAGTGAAACCAAAGCTATTCAAGACTTACTTGATCCGAGTCAAGTGTAACACGCAGACCTAGCTTAGTCATTCCATCTTCTTTCAGCAATTTAAGATGAGGACAGAGCGCCAAACAGAAAGCCTTTGCCACGTTTTCAGTCAGTCTGCTGTGATCGGCTGGGTCGCTCAGACCACTATGTTGCTCATCGTTTTCCAGGAAAAACACCTGAAGGAAAGAGTTAACACAAGGTGTAACACTTGGCTTTTCTAGAAAACACGGTTACTGAGATGCCATTTAAGCGTCTTACAAATGAAGATTTAAAGACCAGCTGCTCAGGGAAGGCCAGCAGAAGACCCTGAAGACAAGCCACCTTGCGGGAAGGGGGGAAACAACTTCAAAGGAAAGATTTAAATAGTCATGTTCTCAAAAACCTTTCAGTTCTGGTCAAAAGCCTCATTATGGAAATTCACCATGTATTGCACATAATTTTTAATAAAATCCTGCTTTGAAAACAGATGTTAATTTCAGAAAATTCACATTTTTAGTAGGAGCCATCCCTGAAGATTCGTACTGTTGTTCTCACTGAACTTGTCTCCCTTGAGGCCAGCTAACTGGGGGAAGAAGGATACCAAGGTGGCAAGCTGCAGAGCGGGTAACTTGGTTCCTCCTGGGCCGGTTAAGTGAAACACTTGAAGAAATCTTTCTAATATTAGCCTTTGTGTGCTGGCAGAGTCACAGGTAACATCAGCTACGCAAGCAGTTTCTGCAAGTGATTTATGCCACAGCACTTTCATTTTGACTTGCAACATTTTAGAAAAAGTGGCTCAAAATAACATTAAAATAATTATGAAGATTTGTCTCCATTTAAAAAGGTAGTGTTTAACACAAATGCAAATGAAACCAGCTGTTCCCTTGGGTAGTGCAGCAAGTATATTTCCAATAACTGTTTGTGAGAAGAGGTGGCTGATGCAGAGCAGGCTGTAGAAGCTGGCCATGGTAGCAGCCTGAGCTGCCCTTCGGTGATGGGGTATTTTATTCTGCACACTGCTGTACCAAACCTTTCCTTGCCAGTAGGAAAGGTAATACAGATTTGTTCTGAGGAATTTGCTGCTTTAATTTTGGTGAGTAGGGAGAGCAGTTTGATGGAAGACGAGGCTGTAGTTGCAATCCCCAAACACCAAATGCTGGTTTACATGCAGCTCAATTTGACTGACTTACCTCTGTCCACCGAATGACCTTTCCGTTTGCCTTGTACTCCGAGCCATGAAATATCTTCACACTTGTTATAGACTCCATTGATTTGCCATCAATAGGGCTTACAACACTGAAAGGGAGGGAAAGGGGTGAGTTCCAACTTAGCAGAAGACATGAGCTGAACAGAGACCGTTGCACAGAGAACTGCACCGCAGCCAAAGGGCAGCTCTTCCGCTACACCTCAGTCCTCCAGCTGCCTTGCTGCAGGTTTTTTCATAACTGAGTGTTCTGCAAGTTGAACTGCTACTACACAGCGGCATACCCCATCAGCTTCATGGGGCACAGACCAGGAGTGGCCTCAGAAGGGAACCCAAGGAACCGTGACGTTGAATGCAGCTGCTAATTGTGATGACAGTGCTGGGCCTGGAGCTTCTTAGCGAGCGGCTTTTCTGGAATGGTCCTACAGGGCTGAGCAGAGTGGAAGAGCTGAGAGGCAGCACGGTCCCTGCTGGTCCTACCCCTGGCACCTGCCCTGGTCAATAGGCACAAACCAGGTGCAGGAAGGACCTTCCTGATGGTTTTCAACAAAGCTTCGCACTAGAGCTGACATCTCGTAAGGTGCTAACACAGCAATGAGGTGTTTCATCCAGATATGATTTTTATTCATTTGTAACCTTAGTGTAGGCCAGCAATACCTGAAACACTACTTAACACAGCCCAGAACTTAATTACAGAACCTAAGACTGACCTGAAAAGCCTGAAACTACAGAAACGTCCTTCTTTCTACATGCCGAGTCCTTAAACATTTACCTATCACAACAGTGATTTACTGCCATAAATACTTAAGCTGCCATATACACCTTTCTTTTGGCTTAACTATCAAGAGTCCAAATATACTTGATGTTCAGCAATTTTATTTCCAGCACTACTTAATGCAAACTAAGTGCCAAGAGAGCAAAGTGACCACAATATGCAGGGTTCAGCACTGAGTGTTGGAGACAGATTAGTGGTTTCCAATAACTGCATATTAGCAATGGCAAAAAATCCATAGCATTGGCAACTTCCTAAATTGATGCCCCAAAGCTCTGCTATCTCAATTCCATTTTCATTACATTTAATTTCATCTTATCACTCAAAACAGAGGCACAGACTTGTGATTCCTATTGATTTGAAGACTCATGCACCTCACAAGATCAATTAAAATTTTTGACAAATACAGTCAAACAGTTACCATTCAATGTCAAGTGACTGCTCTGCTACTTACCCCTTACTAAAGTTTTTATCATCTTCTACCCATTGAATATGAACGTGTTCCTGAGGATCTTCAGCATCTACTTTGCCACAGGTGATGGTGAAGTCTTTCATCTCTCTCAAGGCCTGCCTCAATGAGTCCATGTTCTCAGCAGTTATCTGGACCATTACTCCATCTAGGGAAACAAGAAATCCTCATAAACCAAGAGAAGCCATACTGAATAGAGCCTATATAGAAAAAGAAATAAACAGCCTTCCTCTTCTTGCAACAGAGAGGTTAAACAGCTATTTTAAGTGTCAAGGGCAGCAACACCACATAAGACCATTTCTGAACTCTCAGATCCCTAAAAAGCACTGATGAGTGGTGATGAGGGAAAACACAAGGGTCACGTGAAGTCCACCTACCAGGTGAAGTCAGCTGTAACAGTGGCCACATCAGTTTGCCTCAGAACTTGACACCTGCTCTAGGCAACCCACAGAAACCCTTCGTGCCCCTCCTCCACTCAGCTATCACCTCTGCTGGCACTGGAAGCAGCGCTCCAGCAGCGACAGAGTTTTTGAGAAGTCAGTGCTTGCCTCACAGGGGCAAAACGTACAGGGTTTGGATTGGATCAGCCTAAATTACTGCAGGATGATGCACTTCCCCAGTGTACAGATGCCTGGCCTGAATCCACCTGTACCTCTGTCTCACACAAAACCACCACTTTAGACACAGAAAATGGTATAATGACCCACATATACAGACTTACAGCAAGATGGCTGCTTTTCAGCCCACAGTGACCCCTCGCTCACCCACGGACTGCACACGCACAGAGCTGCAAGCTCTCAAGCTGGCACAGCTTAAGGAGTTCCTGCTTGTCAGTGGAGCTGTGCTAACTGACTGCACGCGTGGGCTTCTTGCATACTTTGCTCACAAAATGCAAGGAGCGCACTTAAAACACTACTGTCTGCGCTGTCACTTCTGCGGTGAGGTTAGACTACAGAGTTCTGCAGCTGAGCTAACAAGCAGTAACAGCTTTCCATCCAGCGTACGCAGCCAGCATTTATTTTTGTGGTATGACAACTGGTAAAAGAAGGACAAACCAAATCAGAGAGGTACCAGCTCAACAATCTCGACTTGCCATGTTCTCATCTGCCCACATACAAGCATATAAACAACGCACATTCATAATCTTGCATAATGCAGAGCTCTTCGGGAACAGAGGAAGTTTAGCAGGGTTTCCTCTCCTGGTCAGTGGATTACCCATTCCATATTTCTTAGGCTCACAATTTCCTCATTCAACTCAAGCCAGTAAACTGATAGCAGGCTCACGAGCCAGGTATTTCATGTCTTACCCTCATTTTCTTGTGTCCCTGTTCTACAGCATCTGGGCAAGTTTCTCCTCATTAAAGGAAACGGGAGTTTTAACTAAAAAGTAGGATAACGCTGAAGCAGCAGCATGATTCAAATGCCTGAAGCGTAACGGCAGAGCCCTGATAACCACAGAGCTGAGCCGTGTGAAGAGGGAAGCGGTGTGTTTTAAGCAAGCAGTTCAGTTCTTACCTTCTACTATACTGGATTTGGCAAGGTAGCCTGAAGAGGATTTTAAAGCTCCACTGAACACAAAGAAGCTGGCACCAGTCACTGCAACAACAACAACAACAGAAGTGATATAGTGAGGTTTTCGTCAGAACAACACCTTACACAAGAATCAGGTATCACAGCTCTATCATCCAGAGAGGTGATTAATCTCAATCAGGACAAATGCTGCTTAGAGTTATGGTGACTTTAATGCACATCGCAGGCTTGGATATAGAAGGGCAAATCACCCAGTTGTTTTCTAAACTGGACAACAGTTTTTGTCAGCCTTAACGAATGCTCGTATTTCATCACTCTCACACTCCCCAAACACACCTCTAAGTTTCAGGACTACTAATTTAGGGTAACCAAGTACATAATTAACTTCTAAATGTTCCCACACAGCTGGCAAAGATTGTGAGCGAGCTGTTTATGGCGCGCACTGTATCACCAGCCCACTGGCAAGGCCACAGCTCAAAGCCACCTGATTTAAAGTAAAATCCTCTTAAATGACCACTAAGCATCATGAAATTCCTGCAGGAAATCCCTCTTCTTGTCCCATATGTAAAATGAACATAAGTCAGATAAGACCATCAGTCCTGACTGACATCCCATGCCAGTATACTCACTGGAGTACTGACCGGGGATACTTGCAAAACAGAAGTTGGCCTCTGACTTGCTTGTTCTCATTTGGAGATAGTATAAATGCCTTTGCCAGAAATTTTCCCCAAAACCACAACATTTAAATTCTCAGCACGTTGCTGCTGCAGCCTTTCAGCCTACTCTAACAAAAATAAAGCCTGGAAATTAGAAGGTCTAATTAAAGTGAACACGAGGAGTTTCTTGAAGATGCATTATTAAAATGCTGCTGCCGTTGGTTATTCCTATTTACCTTTATCTCATACTAACTCAAATCCTCCTCCATAGCATAGGTCAAGCACAGGCAACCACAACCTCACCTGTAGTCTCCAATAATGCCAAAGAGCTCTCATTATTAATGCAGAGATGTTGCCTAAGTCACTTACAGCACCGTGACCTGCAGAGCACCGCAGGTCCTGAGCTGTATTGTGCAAGCAGTATTACCATATTTACAAGGAAGCAAGCTGTTACGTGCTTTTACGTCTGCTTGATCTATGAAGTCGCTAGAACAACTCTCAGACAAATTCAGAACAGCACCATCGACCTAGAGAAGCACAATGTGGACTGTACACAGGACACAAACTGTACAGCGTGCCACCTGACATCTGAGATCATGGATTCTACAAGGGGAATAAAACACCAAAGGGGTAAAGGGCAGACAGAGCAACACGTTACTATTCCTTGTGTTGCATGTCTAACTCACAAAGCTGCCCATTCAGGAACACCAACAGCCAGAATTATTTTCTCTGAATGTCTTAACAGAAACTCAGTGAAATGCAGACAAACCCAGTTCTGACCGATTCACAAAGCCACATGCTGGAACGGTAACACAAACGGCACAGAAGTCATGCAGAGTGCCAGGAGGGAACGTCCTCCTCGTGAACCCATGTTCTCACCCTTCCTTGGCTGATTATGGATGCTGATGGCCTGTGTCTGGTAATTCCCGTCATCATTCTGAACACACACCAGATGTGAGTCTGCCTTCTCATTGAAGCACGCTCCCCCTGCTAGAACATGCTCGTTGGATTTGTTCATGGCTTTCATCATCTGCAAACAAAAAGGTTTACCATTTCTAACCTGTTTGTCAAGCACTACCATAAATAGGTGATTCTTGGAACAGTTTAATCGGACAGAGCAAGCTTCTCAATGCTGCTCATATTCTCAGGTCACATTTTAGCACTCAGAACCACAAACTGCTTTCAGAAAGAGGGTTCAGGTCTTACACTGTCTAGATGCTTTAAAGTGCCACCTTTTACGTAACTAAGACAAATGGTTGCAAAAGCTATTATCTCTAGCTCTTTTTAAAAAATAAATTCACAGGAAAAAAAGATTAGAAAAACACTGGGAGGAAATATCTGGCTTGTTTACACAACTGCAGTTGCTTATGACATAAATCATAAATGCTGCCTCCACAGCTCAGTGCTACTCCGACCTGTGGCATTTAATCCTGGTTCTGCCGTGACCAGTCACCAAAGCTTTAGTGTGTCTCTGCTTCACCTGCATGAACTGGTGAAATTGGGATCAATGTTCCCAATCTGAAAACTTTTAAAATAGATCTGAATCATAGACATCCAGAAATAATTTTAATTCTTTGCAAAGGAGGCCTCCAAATAGCACCCAAAAATGTTTGTGGTGTATCTGCACTTCAGTTCTGCTGATTATCATCTAACATACACCCAGTTACATGCCTTGACAAAATACTCTTGTAAATCATACAGCTTCTTTCCTTCTCTCCTCTTCCTCTTCATGGAGGCTCAGGCTATGAGATTTTTAATCCAAAAGAAAACTGAGGGAGTCATCTATCTCTGAAATTTGTTTCAAACCCAAAAATTATATGTTTGCTTAAAAGAAAAAAAGGCAAATGAAATTACACACACACCCCACCCCCAGTAAAAACCCTGATGAGAAGGAAAATGCTGAATTATTTGACATCTCTTAATAGCTCTCATACTCCCATCCTCTGCTTCCTGTAGCTGATAAGCATGCACGCTACACACAACACATTTATCTCTCTCAGTCTAACATAAAACCTTAATTATAGTGTCAGGAACATTAGCTGATGCACACAATTGACAAATGTGCACAGGTGTAATGTTTGGGGAGGAAACTTAATTAAGATTTTGCATTAGACAACAGTGTATTTCATTATCTAGTTTATCATGTCATGCTCCAGAAACAAGATTTTAGCTCCACAGCAGCCACCTTTATGGAGCCCAGCAGTTGCCTTTAGCATAACAAGAAACAACTGGACATAGCACCTGTGCTTTGTAACATGGCAACTGATTAAAAAATGACAGTCACCTTTGCTGAGGGACTAAACAAGCAACTAAGTATCACTGTAAGTTGTACAAAATTTAAATAATTTTAAAGACAAAAATATGTATTTAACAGAAAAACTATATATTAGTGTTTGTTACTTACAGTCCGAATTCTCCATATTTAATCGGTGCGTGAGATTTAAAATTAGCTTTTCACTTTCTAGATAGCCTGAGTGATGCTCTTTCTAATTAAATACTGCTTTACATGGGGGGAAAAAAGTAGAGGACTTGTGGTTTAATTCACCTTAATTCAAACTAAACTCAGATGAAAAATTTCTAGTAATTCAACCTTTCAACTGGATGGCAAGCAATAAGGTTAAATAAGTAACACCTTCTCCATTTAAAAAGCTGAATCCTTGTTTCACACTGGAAAGAGAACCGAAGCAGCTTAGTGCAGTGTCTAACACAGAAGAGAAGCAGACACCCTTGCAAACACCAGGCCCAGCTAACGCTTACTAAACTGCATCCTGTGTGCCAATCCATATTTAATTCATGCAAACTTTACTGACCTTTTTAATTTTCTCACAGCTGCATCAAGAACTAATACACCTTTTAACAGACCCTTTATCTTCTTGCTTCACCGGTTTCATCTTGTTTAAACTTCACATAAGAACACTCTGTCATTTTTTTCAATTTATTTCTTTATTCTCACTGTTATTTTACTCAGATGCTTCTTGCAGGGAAATTCTCTCCTGAGATAAAGCTGTGTTCTGCTCTGATATCACAAGAACTTTTACAAATACCATTTTGCCCAGGAGCTTTGCTCTCACCCCCACTGCCGATCTGTTTCAAAACACCAAGTTACACCCCTCCTCTTCAGAGAGAACACAAAATCAATCTCCATTGCTCTCTTTCATTATTGATCAAATACCTTCTCACCCAGCTTTCTCAAGAGCACTAAAACCTAAAGACGCTCACTCATTTTCTCACACCAGAAATCAAGTATAAAATTTAGATATTGAGAGAAATTTTACATAAAATAAACAGCAACCCAACAAACACTAATAAATGCTTCGAGTATGCACACACAACATCGATGAGAAAAGCTAATGCACTTTTTCCTCCTGGTTTACCTCAAGTGTAAAGTTTGTCACCTTATTTGCTCAACTCAAACCAGTATTACACTTTATATGTAAACAGTTAAAAAACCTGAAGAAAAACAGTTTAAGAGTTTAATTAATACTAAATTGAATTGCATTCTTCCTGTGGAGTCACCCTCACTCACTTCTAAAAGATGTGTGCATCATGCATTTAGCATTTGCCTTTCAGGCAGTTTCGCCTAGAGGTAGCGAATAAAATTAAATCCCTTTAGACCACAAAGAAACTGTACACAAACATATTTCTTATAAGCATTACCTCGTTGTATCTGTTGCTAGGAATTTTGATGCTGGTTTTTCTGACTTCCATATCAACCACTAAACCTTGGACCACAGGCAGTGTGTACTGGTAATTTCTGAAGTCCTGGTAATTAAAACAAGTTTTTAAAAGTTAGCCACGAGGATCATCATTAACACTGTAGGTTTCATAACTATCCTAGTGACTACTAGTTAGCCCATTAAAATAATTGTAATGACTGACTGAAAGGCAGGGAGGGATGGAGACATCACAACTTGTAACCTGCATAATTGAAGTACACAAATCAGAAAACATCATCATGACTTTCAGTCATTTCACTGATTTTCTTACATCAAAATTAATATCCTCCAGTCTTTAATGTCATCACTGTATGTAAGAATATTTGCTGTGTTCTGTTACATTACTAGAGTTATTACTTTTTCTAGCAGTGAGATTAAATCATGCATCAAAGAGAATTTTCTATATTGAAACTATTAGCAAAGTAGGAAGAGCTAATAACTTTGCTTCAGCTGAAGCACTCTATAATCAGAGAGCTGTGACTGCACACTGTGATGACCTAGCACTTCTGAGAAAGGAATCTGAACAACTAACGCCCTTGCTTCAAGATCCAAACATTCTCAGGTGGCCAGGGTTTTTTTGGATGTTGATTTGGGTGCCTCGTTACAATTCACTGTGTTGTTGGAAGCTGACATCCAATATCAGTAACAGCAGGTAAATTCACCCAAATGCCCACTGTTTCCTCTTGTCATCTGCTAAGCCTGCCAGCTACTATATGCAACAGGAGTACAGCTCTCCCCATATGGATCCATTCACACAGATGGGACGTGCAAACTCAGTCTCAGCACTTACTGCAAGAAGGTTCATGATCGTGTGTCCAGTCTCTCCAAACAAAGGCTTACGAAATCTGACGCTAAAAAGTGGGCATGGATAAACTAGGATAAAATAAAACAGAAAAGATCAGATTGAAATTTACATACTGAGATTCTGCAAAAACAGACTCAAATACAATTTCCTCAGCTGAGTATCGTAAGCAGCCGCAAAAGAAGAGACTGTAAAGAAGACCAGAGTTTGAAAAGCAAAAAAGGAGAAGGGTTTAACATTATAAGCACCTTACACACGTGTCATGGCTCCTTGCCCGCCACACTAGAAACAGTAAGAATTATGTGGAATGCTTACAAGTGCCACACCGCAAGACTGAACCTAGTGATGTGGACACTGATTGCAAGGATGACCTTTCTAAATGCTTTTCTCAGGCTGCTTCTCGGAAATGGCTTCTTCCTTTTTTATGACCATCCTGCTGCTCTCCGCTATAGCATCATAAGCCTTTAGCTTCTGTGGCTGCTAATTTCATTCTGCTAATTTCAAATTCATTGACTGTGGCTGCACATTCAAGTGATAATACAGATTATTTCATTTTCTGTTTTCATGATTTCATAAGTATGTGGCAAATTCTCTATGGACATATGTAAAAAAACAATTAAAAGGACATTCACGGTATGTCAGCAATGCAAAATATCTGCATTCCTTGGCTGACAGCCGTACTTGTAAGACATCTATGATGCAATTCAAAGTGTAGTGTATGGATCTGGCTGCGTTACATTATGTTGCAGCAGAAGATGTGACAGTGCTTGAAACATGACTCATGCAGTAATATGCAATGCCAAGGTTGTCTAAACGCATGTTTGAAGGAAGGCTCCTCAACTACCCTCAGGCAAACACTGCCTGATTTCCCAAAATGCAGCACATCTTTACAGTTCCCAGTGTAGTCAGAAGGGGCTGCAAAATGCTCAGCAGGTTTGAATAACATCACCAGGATTTCCTGATAGAAATAAGCTCCAGCTTCTGCACACTGATGTGATATCTGGAAAGCATCACAGCTCCTACACACACCCACCCCATACAGCCGCCCAACTCATGCACGGTGTCCTGAGGCACCAGGAAGTGCTGAATTTCCCGTCTGCCACCCTGGCTACATACAGCAGCTCAGCTACATCCCAGATGCACTGAATTCCCTGAGCTTGAGCTGTACGGCTGCTCTGCAGATGCTCAGCAGACGTTTTCTGAACATCTAGCAACCCAAGTGACTCTGGCATCTGATCTGCTGCACATCCAGCAGTACTGGTCAAATTGCCAAAATCTGACAATTCCACCAGAAAAGAGGATGTAGCCAAGGAAACCTGGGACACAAATGCAGCCCCTTCCAAAAGAGGCCTGAAGAAGTGACCTGCCGTCACAACTGTCACAGCACAAGTGAATATGCCTAAATCCAGACCACAGCTATAGAAATTATTCAAACCCCAGCTTCCCAACATACTCAAAGCAGGTACTTCTGTTTGTGAATATCAAAACGTTTGTTTCTGTGCTCAGAATCAGATGTCATATCCAAAATATGAGCATCTTTGTTTTTCTAAATGTTGATGGGAAAAAACGCACTACTTAAAAATCTCATGGATACACATAAAAACTTGCACACCTTTAACACCAATGTTTCTTCAGACAAGTTTAACCTCTAGTCCTCATCCTCAGAAGGCAAATTTTGAAAGCTTTCTTTTTCCTCGCCGGTAACAAAGATATTTTATGAAAATTTCCCAATGTTCCCTAGATGTCACATGTTAGATTTACAAATCCCTATGAGGCATATTCTAAAATTTGTTTTGTTAAAAAGTTCTGGAAAAGTTTTCCAAAAAAATTAGCAGCAGACCATTTCCATAGTAATGCAGATTTACGAGATGTGCCAATTAAAACAGCAGACGAGCAAGACACCAAATTTTTGGCCCATCACGGTGAACAGACTTCCACTAATCTCTTTGCTCTAGCGATGCCAAATGTCTTTTGAAAGCGATTTTAGTCTAACTTTCTGCTAATTTCATGTGAACTGCTAAGATTTTGTTCAGCTGAAACACCCTCTCCAGCCTACTTGTTACTAGTTGCAACAGAATTTTTGCAACAAACTGCCACATCGGTTGCCCCTGCGTGCATATTGTTATTCTCTGGAAAACGAGCGTGGTTTTAAAAACCTAAAAGGAAATGTTCTTTTATTTTAGCATCTCAAAGGTTCTCCCTTGTCCTAACTACACCAGCTAAATCAGACTTCTGCACGTAACTCTCTTTCAGGTCACTAAGTGAACTACAAACAGCTGCTCAGAACTAGATTTGTCTCTGCAAAAATCTCCCTGATCAACCAATACAGTTGTAAAAATGCTGTAGGTCATATCACAACCTCAGTACTGCTGTGCTGTTAGCTGGATGCGATGTGGGTATGAAACCAGTTCTTACTTCCCTGTTTAAGCTTGTGTGGCTTTGACAGGTAATAATGTAGGGCTCTGTGTGTGTGTGTGCTCTAAACCAGAACATACTCTCCTGCAGAGATAATTGCAGCTAAAAGAATGCACGTTACTTACGTCTGTATTCAGCTCCAAGTCTCAACATCAGCCGGATGGGGAACACTTTAGCCCAGGGAGTCTCCCATTTCTGAATGAGGATGCCAAACAAGTACGGTGGAGTTGGGAGCACCAGGTCTTGCAGGGACTGATACGTAGCTGCAACGTACAAGAACCCTCCATGTTCTTTGCTTCCAAGGAAGCTCTGGCTGAAAAAGGAGTGTCCCAGGTTGCCAACAATGTTACCTATGAACAAAAATGCTCATTACTTCACTGGACTGAGAATTATATCAAGAATTTTAAAAGTTTTTCAGAAGGAAAAAAGAACAACTGTATTAAACTCACTTTGCTTCCTGAAGCATTGATGTTTATTAATCACACAAGAAACAATGCTTTGCTGCACACAGGGGCTCAGGCTATCTCCTGTGCAAAAGCGTGTAATATGTTACGGAGTAACTGCTGCAGTAGACTAGAGCCACCAAAGCCATGGTATCTCTGGTTGATCCACCTTTGGTGACATGTACTCAGTGACTATCACTGGCTGGAAGTCAGTTTTGTAGGAACACGTACACATACCTTCATTTCTGCACCTGACTGAGCCATGCCTGCAAGAGTTACCAGGGTAATACGTACAACCAAAGACCTACCACCACTCCCAGGGGAGCAGGGAGAGAGACTAGCCTCAATCATTTCTGTGATCTGCCTGTTTCATGGAGATCTGCCTGTTTCAAGTAGCAGAGACAGCGTAATGGAGGTGATGATGCATCCCAGGGATAGCCAGGGAAAAGGATAGCTCAGGCCAGCATTGCTGCGAAGTGGTACGGGCAGCCTCCCCCTACCACTACAAAAGCACCCAAAGAAAGCCTGTTTTCAGTGTCTCCCAGATATTCAAGGGGTTTCCACTGCAGAAGCTGCTGTTGACTGAACTAAACTTTTAGATCCAGCTGCGACTAAAGGAGAGATGTGCACCTGGTCAAATTATTAATGCCCGCTGGTTGTTCCTCCATTTAGGCAAACCACTGGAGTGCCTGCTCAGACACATATTGAAGATCTGGGTCATTTTAAGAATTACACAAAAGAGTGTTTATTTAATTAGTATACTTAATGTAAAATGCAACCGAGAGAGACACAAGGGACAGCCATCACTAATTTTTACTCAGTTCTACTCTTTGATGCTCTTAATTTCCAAAAATGTTTACACTGGAATGGCTGAATGAATCTGAATGTTGATTAGATTATTATAGCATCCAACACAGCATTTAATATTAAAGCAAAGAACCATGGTGTAGTTTTACCATGATTCCTTTTATCAAATGACAACAACAGCATGCAAATAATGTACAAAACAGCCGATCACAATTCTCCATAGGAAGATGTGAATATTACTAGTGCTGATTTGCTCTCAAAGAAAAACACCAGTAATTTCAGAGAGTGCAGTGTGGTTGATCACACTGCTCATGAGGAACCACACGGGTTCGAGGTACTCATGCAGACCTCCTGGGCTTCTGCAGTAATCCCAGGCCTTCCCACCTGCAGACAGAGAGACTGCTAAGTAGGAGTTTTTCCTCTTTCTCCACTGTGTCAGAATGGTGTGTTTGTATTTGAACTCAAGGCAGCGATGAGCATGTTGGAGACATGCACATCAACTGCACAGTAACTGGAGGGTTTTTCCCTTTTACACACAGGAGACTCACACAAACACACCAACATTAGGTTTTAAGTAAGTAAAAACACAAGTCACAGAAGTGCAACTTTGACATCCTCAGTAATACAAGTATGATCTTCAAGTTAAGCCTTGTCTATTTTTATACCGCAAAACAGCCTAAAAATCGCACACAAGCATTTACAAATGCAAGAAAAATACACAGAGCAGGTACAGTTTTGGCCAGCAAAGGAAAGGTTAACCAATGAGTCCTTTCAAGTCTGTCATTTACCCTGTGAAAGCCCCCAGTCACACCAACTCTCCATAAAGCCAGCACCGGCATGAGAATAATACAGCTGTTCCTGCCCCCACTCTGGAGATGTGGCCATGCTACTTTGCATCCCTCCAGACCACCTTGGCACAATCATCACCGAGTATTGCTGCCTTCGTGTGACCTTTGGACCTCTAGCTTTAAACACAGCTACTGGCAGGTCTGTAAACAAAAGGCTCCTTTTATATTCCAGTAAGTTCAGAGGTTTCCTTGCTATTCAAATTTCTGAGCACCTTAGTGGAATATTTTTTTTCTGTACCCACAAGGTGCTGCACAAACCAAGTTCACAAGTTCTCTGTTAAAAAGTGTCAGGCCTTGACAGCCCAGGCACCCCACGGCAGGGTGCGGTTCATTCATAGCTTGCCGCTACCCTGTGAAGCTGATTTGTAATTTTACAGATACACACAAGCCAGAGCTGACACCATCACCCCGATCAAATTCCAGAACTCCCACAGTGGCTACAATTTCTGCAATGCTCAGCTGAGCGTACTTGATGAAAAGTAGCTACTGGTCAAACTGAAGGACTAACATGATTAATAGAGCCACATCAAATGTTGTCAGCTGCTGAGAATAATCGATCCTGCCCACGTGCAAACACATGTCTCCGTCAGCCTGTGCTGTGACACTATTGCCTGCTCAGTGAATACACTGCTAATGCACCAACTCAGGGGTCTTGCTACTGAGTCCAAACCAATGTATCAATTGGTGTTCATGAAAAAGATTTTCACTTATGTAAAACAGCTGCTGCCACCTTTCTATCTCAACGCCGCTCATTTGCTTTTGCAATTCCCACCCACCCTCCCTAATCTCCTCTTCTTCATCTACACTTCCTCTCTCCCCTCCCATCTGTTGTTACCCAAACAGAGGCTACAGGCCCAATAGTAAAATTACTTGGTGAGGTTCTCTGTTCCAGAAACATGACCATAATAATCCTTTCTAACCTTAAAATGGATGAAGCATGTGAACTGCTAAACTGAATTAAAATCTGCACCCTTTTCTGAAGTATTTTCTGTGTGAGAGACTAGCAAAGTGAAGCTGTACAACACTGTACAGTTCTGAGACGTGTGGTACTGCCCACTGGGATGACAAAGCAATCAGACATTTCCACTTGTGACTGTTGCCAAGCGCTGCAGCAGAAGGGGACGACTACTTATTTTTTCCGTTTCAGGAGATGGAGCTTCAAGACTCACACACTTGGGATGCCTTAACAAGAATTTTTTCAGCCAATGGAAACATGAAAAAAAAAACCCTCAGAGTGGAATCTGCAACTCAGCTGTTCAGCACTTTGCTACCATAAACCACAGCATTATAAATCGCTCCTTTTGACACAAGCAGCTCACACAGTGCAAGCTCCAATAGGTTATCACTATTAAGAGGACAAACTAGGGGGATTAGGTAGTTGTGCTGCAATTCATTATTTATAAGAGCATGCAAGAGCCTGCTATGTAGAGAGCACGGGGAGAATCAAGCATGTGTTTTCCTGCACTCGTCTCTAGTGCCTTTTTCAACCAGCAAACAGAAGTCAAAAAGCCTCTCTGGGCTTTGGGCTTGTCCCACAAACATTTCTGCACTGATCAGGGGTTGTCAGCCCCTCCTGCTACATCTTTGAAGGTGGTTCCAAGCCAAGGCCCCACTCATAAGTTGCTATCACCAGCGTGCCATAGTCAAACCCAACCCACTGCACCATTACACATTTTAAGCATAGAACTGTGTTTCAGAAACTGTAGAGAAAGCTTAGCTGTCCGAAAAACCTTCCAAAAAAGCTATCCTTCTCAAAAGTATGTAATTTGATTTACAAAATATCACACCTTTCTTTTTTTTAAAGTCTCAGAGTGAACAGAGAGGTGCCTTTCCTTATACCGAGTTCCAGCACCTGCCATCAGACAATTGCCATTATTTAGGAAGTGCCTTAAGTGTGCATGATGCATCTAAAGCAGCTCTGCAGGAGGTCAATACTTACTCTCTTCTCAATTATGCTGGGTTACTCTTGACTTTAAATCCTAAACAGCTCTATAAAGCCCTTTAAAAAAACATGCTTTTATCCACTGATGGTAATTTCTCTTCAGTCACGATCCATGCTGTTTTGAATTCTTTACTTAGGTACCTTCTTCTGATGAACAACGTACTTTGTGTTATCAGTCTGGTAATCCCTTCTGGACTTAAATAAAATAGTTCATTACCAGGAAAGGTAAAGAGAGAAAAAAAAAAAAAGATTCCTACATTTGTTTATTGCCCTCAATATGTGGCAAAGCCAGCTAGGTGCTTTTACCAAAACCAGTGAGGTTAAATTCCTAATTTATGCTTCCTATCTTTTGGTTAATCCCAGGGCAAAAAGCTGGTATTAGCATCCAGTCTCAGGGAAGGCATACATATGTGGCTTGAGGAAGTTAGCTGCATCTGCCCAGCCTCATTCCACTGTCATCAGTAACAACCAAGAACTGCCAAGTACCAAACCCCATGCCAGCATCCTGAAAACCCAAGCATTTCGGTTCTGTTGCAAGAGATGCAAAGCAATATTCAGCTGGGAACAATCTTGCCAGATGGATTTTCTTCAAGAGCAAATGAGCACATACTCTTTGGAAAAGCAATACAAACCCAGTCACTACCACACCAAGAGCCACAAAGAGCCACAGAAGAGACAAGACCATGAATATAACTTGATGGCACAACACATCTGTAGCAGATGCCAACACTGAGAAAAAAACATATGAAACTCAACATTCAAAGTTCTGACCATACTCAGCATTTTTTACTGAAACACATCAGCAAGTAATCTGGAAAGAACTTATTCATATTGGCAAGGGGCACAACGCTTCACTTACTGTCACTGTGAGTGTAGCGGTTACCAGCATCCAAAACTTCCTCAGACTAGTCTGTGGCAGTCTTCCAAACAATCACTCTCACACCTTTTATGATGTTTGGTTTTGTACCCATCATTCCACATTACAGTTGCAGGGGTGTATTATTCATTCAGTTAACCTGTTCTCTGTTCAGAGCATCTACATGGGCTTCTTCATAGATCTACTCTGTATTAGCTACCACCTTATTTAATTAAAACCAGGCTGGGTGAGAAATACACAAAACTGACTGGGATAGATCCACCCTCACCCAGAGTATCTCCAAAACCAGGGCGATCACAAAGCCATTTCAAGCTGTTGCCAGATTTGCATTTTCACTACAAAACAGTAGCATTTATTCCACCAAAAAGTTGATGCACTAGAGCATATCTGGCAGCTCTGTATTAACACATTCAACTGCTTCAAAGTACCCATTCAGACAGACAGAAGTTCCCATTTTTCCATTCACTAGACCTCCTGCCAGGCTTATAGCCAACAGACAAGGATAATCATGGGATTACTACTACAAGAGTACAACTACTACAACCACAACAGAAATCATTAGCTTCCAATTTCAAACCAAGAAAAGCAGCACAGCAGGGAGCTTGATGACAGGGGGGCCAGAGGAAAAATACAGGGATGGAAACTGAAGAGCAATTAATACTTGCCTTAATTAACAACTTTACAATTTATTATAACTCACATGCATACAAACTTACAGTGAAAAATGCTGGTTTTCCTTCAAAATCTCTCCATTGTTTCACAGTTATCAAGTCCTAACACCAGACTAGCTTGAGGACCTCCTGTAAAAAAACTAATGAAGGTTCAGGGTGGTGCTGTACCAGACTGACACCTCAGCTATGCTGAAACGGGACATGAATCTGAAGGACAAAGCGCAAAGCGCTGAGTGTACGGACTAATTGCTCCTACCTGCAAGCCAGAGGCCTCGGCTCTGCTGTCACTACTTGCGCGTGCTAGAACCATACTCTGCAAATGACTGACAGCAATAACTAGCACTGAGGACAGGACTCATCCCCAAGAAGTACGTTATCATCTGAGGAAAGCAGAACCATTTGGGAAGAGGTACGAGTACCTACAAGTTTGTGCTTCTAGGCTTGAATGCAGAATTCAAACTTAGGCAAGAAAAGCTAGTAAATAAATATGACTCATGAAAAAATAATTTGCTGTAGATATGGGCTTTAATTAAATAAACAAAAGGGGAATGCTGCATTTTTCAGCTGAAAACAAAAACAACAAGAAACCCGAAATCACTCCAAAGAAAAATCAACAACACTAACAATAATTCTTGTTTCCATTCCAATAAAAAAATACTGTATGTGTCTTTTTATTTTATGACTCTTTTTAAGAAAACATTTACTAAAGGAGATAAATAAAAACAACCACAGAGTTACTTCAGTTTCCTGATGGCAAAATAAATTTAAACAAACATTATATAACGAAAAATGAAACTGTGAAGCAGGGTTTTAAATAGTCTCTAACTTCTAACGAGAATTCTCGTTTACTCTAAATGTCTATCATCTAATCACCAGGAGAGGTGCAGTATCTCTGAAATGAACAACTTCGGAAGCATGGCTCCATCTACAACAGCATGCAAACTGCTAACACTCCCAAGGGATTACAACCACCAAACTGAAACCTCTACAGCATCATATCCTGTCTCTCTGGCTGAATAACATTTAAAACAGCCAGCGTTGCAAATATGCTAATATATACTTCTCCCTCTCAAACACGCATGACTTGGAAAGAAAAAAGGATGGATACAGAGAGAGTGCATTACAAAATGCTATGGGAAATTAACAAGGTCCTACAATCTATAAAAACTTCAGTGTGGTTTATTATACAGCAACTCAAGGTGTCTCATCTGTTTCTACTACACATCTGATATACAACACAGAGCAAATCCTACCAAAAGAACATTACACAGCTGAATTCTTAAACAGCGCGTCCTGGTTTTGGCTGAGATAGAGTTAATTTTCTTCCTAGTAGCTGGTACAATGCTGTGGTTTGGATTTAGTATGAGAAAAATATTGATAACACACTGATGTTGTTCATTATTGCTAAGTAGTGTTTACACTAAGTCAAGGACTTTTCAGCTTCTCATGCCCTGCCAGACAGAAGGCTGGAGGGGCACAAGAAGCTCGGAGGGGACACAGCTGAGCCCAACTGGCCAAAGGGATATTCCATACCACAGAACATCATGCTCAGTACATAAACCAGGGGGGAGCTGGCCAGGAGCCACCAATCACTATTCAGGGACTGGCTGAGCATCGGTCAGCCGGTGGTGAGCAACTGTATTGTGCATCACTTGGGTTTTATTCCTCTCTCTCCCTCTCCTCTTTACTACAATTATTGTTGTTGTTGTTATTAATTTTTTTAACTTTATCTCAATTACCTCAACCCATGGGTTTTAATTTTTTCTCATTCTCCTGCCCATCCCACCAGGGTGGGGCAGGGAGTGAGCAAGTGGCTCCGTGGTGCTTAGTTGCTGGCTGGGGTTAAACCACAACACAGTGAAATTTGGTTTCTGATTAAGAATTGTACAATAGTAAGCCGCTCTTTGCACCAGTGCAATTGTAGGATATCAAATTACTACCACTAGAGCACTAAAAAAAGAATACCAAATACATTATGTAGGAGTTATAAATTATGTATTTCTGTAGTGTAATTATACAGAATTTCATTGCAATATACACACCAAGCTGGATTTATATGTGCAATATACATATATATATACACACACACGCAATTTTTCATATCTATCTCTCTCTGAATAACATCATAATTAGAAGATAAAGCATTGCAAATGAAGTGAGGTTCGGAAAGGTATTTGTTTCCAGTGTACATGAGATCCATTATGACATGGGATAATAGTACATTCTGAACCTGGCAACCTCTCTGGACAAGCTGACCTTTGTTGTACCAAGACATTTTAGGAAACGAAGATCTTTTTCATTATTTTATTAGCGTCGGATTCAGTCACTCCAAAGGCATTGCAAATGATATGCAGAACCCTTTGTAAATGTATTTTCAGTATATAACCTTAATGTGATCCAATTTCACCTCTGGAAAACTACCTTTATTTTCTAATCAGTGGAACCAAATACTTGCATTTTTCCTTATGCAATAATTTTTGAATTCTAAGGTCCAACAATAGCTAAAAGTGGAAGCCCATTTACTGAGCAAATGTAAAATGTGTAAAGGTTTACATAATACAATTTTGCAATTGAGATACTAAAATTCAAAATTCAGGGATAATTCCTGCAATGCCCTACAATTCATTCCAGGCACACACACACATCTATATATTTGTATTACTTTCAAATATAAATAGTATCTCCATAATGTGGCAATAGACACACACACTGTGGGAATCAAATTTCTGAATTACCTGGTTTGGGGATATTTAATATACTATCCCACAAGGATTCTCAAGATTTTCTTTCTGCATCTTTAAAAAAGCTACCCTGACTTCAGGCCGGGAAAAAAAAAATATTATTAGCAGCAATGTCATTAGTGTACCCATGAGCCCTGCTGAGTATCCTACTACACTTACTGCTAAATGAAGTATAGCACTAATTTCAGATACATTAGCCGTATTCAAACTCCTACCCCAACGCCTAGCAGAAGCAGCCAGAGCAGACACTCAGCAAAGGCTGCTGAACACAGAGTTGTCACAGGCAGAGTCCTCCTGCTCCACTGCTGCACACGTCTGTTTATAGCCCAAACTTCTTTGTTCTGCTGGCACCCAGAGGAAGGCTGGAAGATCTCTGGAGCAGCTCCCCAGGTCACCAGCACCTCATTAATACTTTTATTTGGTGAGATGAATATATCACTGCATATGAATAACCAGTAAGAACTCAGCCCCTCTCAGCTTTGATCCTTATTCCCTTTTTATATTCTTTAATACAAAAATAGCCTTTTGCCAAATGACAAGAATCTGAGTATGTGACCCAGTACAATTATCTATTCAAACCATTTTTAACAGAGAGCATTCCTACCTGCTAAGGCATCCCGGTAAAGTTGCACAAAATGGTTAAAGATATCCTTAGGCAAACATTTCTCATCAGGCAAACACTGCAAGAGAATGACTATCTCCGACTGCCCCACTGCATGCATGCCTTTTGTAGTGAAGCACCAGCACTTCCTGTTCACATCTGCAGAGAGGAAAACATGTATCAGAACAGAAGATCAGAATTCCATAAAATATGCCTAAATTTCACTACAGGAAGATAACTCTTTCAAGAATCAGTTTTACAGCATGCTCCATTGTGATATCTGTCACACAGACAAATCAGGTTCTGTATCTGTTACTTTACAAGCAAGCACATCCAAAACAAAAGCAGCTCAATAATTCCCAGTTTACAGCTAAGGAAAAGCAAGAGCATTAGAGCTCCCAGTCAGATCTTGGGATTAACACCACAAAGCAGACTTTTAGCAGTTTCTGTATCCAAATTAAAGGACAGGATTTAAATGAGAATGAAGGAACTTGGGAAAAGGCCAGGCTGTTGGCTGTGTGTATCATGATCCTGACAGCTAAACCAGTTTTAGACAGTAATATGTCTCTCTAAAGATGGATAGCTGGATGTTAGATGTTTTCATGAGACATCACTGTGTTGTTCTGTTTCACATGAATGTTAGTGATGACATGTGCTCTAAGCTTCACAATTAATTTGCTGAGAATACTAAGTTATCAAAATAAAATCTTTCATCTAATATGTATATATATGTGCATACTAATGACATTTTTATATGTAAAAAATTGTACTGCTATCTAACCAGATTCTGAACTGTTTATAAGCAACCTCTTAATTTATTGTATGAACTTTTCATAGAACCAAAACAATTTACTGCAAAACTCTCCTTCTCAATTCCTCAAATGTTTTCATATCCAGCAGAGATCACCTGAGGTACTAACATGAGAAGCCATCTGCATGCTTCCCCATTCATTCCTCCCTTCCTCAGCACGTGTACACACACACAGAGTACAGAAAATGCTACAAGAGGGGCAGAGTGGAAAGGAACCTGCGAATTACTATGGGATCCCAGCTGCTTTTTCCAGAATGGGATGACAGAAAAATGAGTTAAGCAACCAAAGCAAGAATAAGTGATAAAATACCTTGCCCTACCAAGTTGGACAGGAGACACTGATCTTCAGACCTGAGACTGGAGGCTCTATCAGTCTAGTTTATATTTTCTACACAAAATTACCTGTATTGATGTCTAAACCACTGGAAAAGAACCTTCTGTAATTTAACTTAATATGACTAAGTACAAAGTTTTCAATAAATGCGCATTTTCAGAGCCTATCCCACCAAATGAAAATGCTGCTGTTCCTACTGATAATATATGTAACATTTTCCCTCTCATAGTCCAAGCCTTATTTAATAATAAAAACTTACAATTTACTATTTTTACCATGGACAGCAAATTAGCATTTAGAACAAATACAAGAGGGTCAGGGCCACCATCCTCCAGCTGCTGCATGACAGAGATCTGAGAAGGTCTCTCTTCTACAGCGTAGTCTACAAAAGAAACAAGTAAACACAGAGTGAGGTGCTTAACTTACTGGTACAGCACTCTACATTATAATCAGATAACACCAATTCTGATGCTTTTTGCTTTTTTGACCTTTAAGAGAAACCTTATTTATGTATTGCTGGTTTGATTGATTGTTTCCTAGGCTGGTATTTTCAAACTTCAATAGCGTTTATGTGCATAACTGCAGTATAGCCTTTAGAAAAGTGCAGCTTGTTTCATAAATCAACTTTTTTTCAGTATCAACTGGAGGAGAAAATAGAAATCCAGTTGAGAAATGTGTCAACTGAAATCCCAAATGACAAAGAAGTTAACGATTGTTATTTGTATCACAGTAAAGCACAAGAGCAACGGTCCTGGACTACAAACCTCAACACCTGGTCTTATCTTTATGTCATGTAACTTACATTTTGTGTGCATTAGCTACCAGAAGATTACAAAGAGGGGAACACTATATAAAGCAACATTTTTAAACAAACACAGAAGGTCTAAATCCAGTGCAAAATGGATTTTGCAACATGAAACTTCAAAGATGTCTGTAGTGTCCCTCTATGATTAGACTCAGATGACTAGCAAATAAAAATTTTTCACCCATGTGATTATAATCTACACTGCATTTAAACTTTAACAAAACAGTTACACTTATGAAAACAGATTTTGAAAGAAATCTATTACCTTTCCAGCTAAAATAAATATAGAAAGAAAGGTAATTTTGCTTTCTAACATGAAAAATGTTTTCGGAATCTTTTTAAGTAGAATTAGAATATCAGAAGTAAAATGCTGCAAAGAAAATTCAGTGTGTGACAGCATATGAAACAACATCAACTTAGCACACAAAATACAATTTATGTGACGTTATCTATATAAAAGCTGAGAAGTATACTGTTGTTTCACTCCTTTTTTGTGGAGGAGACTGAATAATCAGGCACCCATATGAACAGCTAACACAGGATGGAACAGACTTGTTTTGCAATTAAATGCTGCTCACATTTTGGTTTTGACACTATCCTGCAATAAAAGGTTACTTCCAGCTTAACATCAGAAATGCACTGTATCAGCAAAACGTTTAATAGGAATAAAAAAAATCAAAGATGAAAAAATACATTAATCCCAGGAACATATTAAAGGATATAATGAATCAGACTGTGGAAAGCAGTTGTCAGAAAAACAAATACATACATTTTTTTTAATCTTTTACAAATTAGTTTTTAATTTGCTGAATCCTCCTCCATTTGGATACTCTGGAAGGGGACATCACAATTACTAAAAGCTTCACTGTGGGCCAAGATGTGCAATAGTGCTGTTGAATGCAGTGCTTGGGGATGCCTCAGACAGAGCGGATGTTCCAAGAGAATTTCAGAGAAGGGACTCATGAATATTCATAAGGCTAATTAAAATGTATCTCTGTGTCAAACATTCCCCACAGTCCGATTAGAGAAGAAATTAGCACATATTTCTGGACTGAAGTTAATTTTATTTTTGCTTCGTGTTTCACTTCTTACAGTAATTTCATTGCAAGATGGGGTCCTTCCTGGATGCTAATAAGGATCAATGGTGCAAAGGAGTGTCACAACACTTCGCCACGAGTACTTACTGTGAATTTCTTCAAACACTCAGCATATTGCCAGCATCTTATTTTTAAAATAAACACAGTAACTATTAGGTTAATTGCAACTG
The DNA here is from genome assembly GCA_035590275.1 of Ibycter americanus. Lineage (NCBI taxonomy): Eukaryota > Metazoa > Chordata > Aves > Falconiformes > Falconidae > Ibycter > Ibycter americanus. The sequence goes on along the minus strand of JAVJGI010000032.1, from coordinate 28,677,555 downwards.
GGAAGCAAAAAGCTAGCTGCCAAATTATACCCTCACCTCCTTTTACTCCAGTGGAGATGAGAATTGGAGGAAGACCATCTTCAGGAATTAGATTCATTGCACTGCCAACAGGACTGCCAACCTGAGTTATATTTCCCGAGAATACAGAAGCATTATCAGTCTACAAGAAGCAAACAACAAGAAAGGACAACATTACAAAAGCAATAATGATAAAAATGTAAGAACTTGCTGACTATATTACTAAATGTAGGTGAAGGAGTCCGCGTCCTCTGGAGAACCAGAAGTACCAAGTAATTTGGCTCTTTAACAGTAGATGATCATGTGACAACTCCTGTATATGAACTACTACTAAACAGTCTGCTTAGACAGAGACTGCACCTCCCTTCTCTAGCACCACACGTACCTATTTCTTTACAAAATCTAAATCTACCTATGCCCATCTGAACTTTTTGCAAAGTCTCAATTCCACTCACATGGAGTGTAGTGGATTTAACATTGTTAGATTATGTCTGCGCTTTCCTGCATACATCATTTTATGAGAAGTGTCAAGCAAAGTATTTTTCTGCTTCGTGCTATGACACTTACTGTTTCAAACTCTTTACTGACCACGACTCAGCTGTTTTAAAACATGCATTACACAAATATCCTTCATACACAGGCTCTACAGCCAAACACTTGGAAGCCCCCTAGCACACAGACTTCAAACACTGCTTAGTGCTCTGCCCCATAATAGTTAATTTCAGTTCAAAATACATGGTTGTTTCAGCATTCTGCAAACATTAAAATAAATGAGGACACTTGCTATACAACATACTAAAACGAGCCTCAACTGATTTCATAGATCAGTCTTACTGATACCTCCACAGAAGCTAATATACAACTCATGACCAAAGCAAACATGGTATTTTGAGTAGTGAACAATGTAACGCTTACTTCTGCTGACGAAGTGTTGTTGGTCACGGGCTTTGATGGATCATGTGACACTGCTAAGGTTCCTGTAGAAGTTGTCCCAGCCACTGTCAGTTTTGTTGCATCAGCAACTTCTCCATTGGGTAATATCCCATCAGCAAACCAAACACGCCTTTGTTCTCTAGGTTGAGCCACTAGTGAGAACATTTAAAAAAATAGGATTTAAGATCTCACAGCAACATCAACTAGAAAATTTGAGTACAGAAAAGCAAACTGGAAAAAAAATAATATAGAGAGAAGTGTGCACTGGAAGAGACTTAGACATCATCTAGTGCATTTCCTAAGGCAGCATCATGTCTAAACATATCTGCTGAGAATAGTTTACTTGTTCTTAAAATCCTGATGTTCCTACTGAGGGCAGGAATATCACAACTGGCATTAGCTAGAGTATTTGGAATGGATGAAGTGCAGATATTACTTCCAAATTTCTACTACAGGTAAATTGAAAGAAAAAAGAAGTACTCTTACCTTCTGCTCCAGGATGCTTTAAAACTCCCACAGGTACCATGACAGTGGGAGGCGGAGAGCTCAGGGCGCCCGAGGCCTGAGCCTGCTGCAAAGGAGGGATAGTAGAACAGTATTCAGCGGGATTGTTAGGGTTAGGACTCTGGCTTGAGGCACTCATCATGTTCTCCCAGGCTTGAGCTAAAGCAAACAAAGAACAAGAAACATAAACACAGAGGAAGGTATCTAACAGTCCAAAATACTGTGTTAAGTTCTCAGCTACAGTAGGTATGGACCCTGCCACCTTCCAAAGACCATCTCTCTTCCTTTATTTAAAAGCCCAGGAGACTGTAATTAAGCAAGATAACCCATAGCAGAAAAAGAAACAGCACTGGTCCTGTGCAATAAAAATATCAGTTCATACAGAAATATTTTCTGAAAATTGTAACAGTACACTTTGAGCAGAATGAAGCTTAGTTCCTCATGCTTCATTTTGTTTCATCTTCAAAGATTTAACTGGAAGCACTCTATTATTATATACATGTACATTTATCACACTGTATGGACAGACGAACATTCCTATTACAAATGTTTTATAACCCACAGGACACTTGAACAGATTTATCTTTTGTATATGAGAAAAAGCACCTTGCCTTTCTCTATATCCAGGGCAGATCAGTACAGATCAACAACTTATATCCTTAACTATTAAAAAACCCTTAATGCTATTAACTCTGAAGGCATGACTTGAACTTTAATTCAATTGTCCAAACAACAACACATAAAATGTCTTTGCCAACAACATCCATCACAGGGAAATCTCTCCTCTAGCTAGTGAAACAGACTGCATCCCTACAGTACTACTGCTTTTTTATCTCTAAGGAAGACTTGTAGCTATGAAAGGTACCAGAAAATTCATATGTGTGCTTGTACCTTCAACAATATTAGTATGTTACAAATAAATGCACTCCTCTAGTCAGGCATAAATATCATGTCACCTAAGCTCGCAGAGCAGCTATAAAGCCTAAATAAATCATGTATATCTTTGGGTTCCTTTGGCTATGAATTGTCAGAAAACCAAAGTGAAAGATAAACAAGGCCAAAAGAACCCAAACAGAACACAGCCAAACATAAACCCCTTCTGCTTCCTCCCATCAACCTGTAAAACCAATAAAGTAAAAAATGCCTGCCAATGAAAAAGGTATTGACATTTCCAGAAGTATTTTTTAACAGCAATTCTGTATTCCTTTAGAATATAGGTCCTGAAAGATGGAAGTGTTAAAAATGCACAAAGAAAAGTTAAATCTCTAGGATCCCTTTATTAGAAAAGTCTTAGCATGGTAAAAGAACATTTTTAAAGCCTTCTCTAAATCAAGCGAAGTGCCAACTCAGCATACCTACCAATTGAAAATACAGCAAAAATAGCACTGGAAACTTATTAAACACATAGCCTGACCATGGAAAAGTGCCAGAAAACATACCGCCCTCCCCCCACACCCCAGTGAAACAAACCAGAGAGCAAGCAACCAAATGAAGTAAGTGCAATTCCTACCCCTGGTTCCAAGACTGTACAAAGATTAATGCTTAACCTGCTGCACTGAGTGGAAAAAAACCCAAATCTGTACCGACAAAGAAACTGCAAGGATCAGGAGGGATCAGATACAATCAGGCTACAGGTTAACTAACCAGTAACCAAAAGCATCATCACAAAGCACTACAGCAGGGATAGAAACAGAGAGGTAGCCCAGGGCAAGTACACCTCAGTATGCAGGCAGCATTCTCCCTGCATAGTAGCGGTGTCACTGTTCGTTGCCATTAATCTGTATCCGTCCTGGCAACAGGACAGAAAGGCTTTTAAAAGGAAATCATTATAATATGATCAATTTTATTCTGCCTTTTTACAAGAACACTTCTGGATTCCACTGAAATATTTTCAGATTCTTCCCTTCCCCCAGATGGAAACAAATCCTACTCACCACTGAAAGGAGCCAGCTGTCTTTTGCCAGGTGTATGTGTAATTCCTTGTTCTTGTACACCTTGAAATGTGTGAATTTCTCCATCTCAAAATGTAAGATTTTGGCACCCCTTCAATGTCATCATCAGGAGACTGTTTTAATTTCTACACATTACAACCTACAATTTCCTGTCACCTTACACATTTGACCTACAGTAAAGAATCATTAATAATTAAAACCTACCACTGCACACTGATTAATCTTTAATATTTTTGAAACAGAAAAATTATTCCTGTTTAATAACAGAAACTGTCTACTAATTTTGGATGCTCACCTCAAGACCAAGCACTCAGTTACTTTCAACCGAACCTGCATAGTACTGAACTTATCTGGAGAAAAAATAAAGCTATGAGCTTCTAAGTTTAGTTAGACGCTGAACAAATTAACAGATCTTTCTGAAAACAGCAGCCCAAATAATCTACTATACAGTAACATGTAAAGATACTGTTAAAATTACCTTGTCTGAATGCTGACATAAAACAGAATTTTCCTAACTAATTCTTGGTTAAAACTACGGCAGCAATCTTTTATCAAGGTCTCCAAAGTGTAACTACACATTTGCAGCAATGGAGATTCCATGATAACTGTTCAGTAATTATCAGGGCAATTAGTTATCCCAACAGTTAAAAGTTTGCACTTAGAACCTAAATTTGTCTGACTTCTCATTCTACGTACTACATGTTAGAGAGTACTGGTCAAACCTTCCTCTACAATTGAAGTAAATTCTGTAATAAAGTTTCAGTTATCCAGATACATATTTACACCCTGAGATCAAGTTACTTAGTCATCTTTCCATTAATAAACCAGAGTGCCAGGAATTTCTCAGGATGAGACAGGTTTTCTCATGATTTAAGCACTCACATGGATCCTCTCTCAACATAATCCAATTTTTCTACCTTCTTAATTCAAGATATAAAAACTGAACATTGAGTCTTTTCAGCAACAGCTGTCTCAGTGTCATGGACGTAAGTCAACTGGAGCATAATCATCCAAGGGTAACTGCCAGCACAGGAAGTTCTTGAAATTTCAGAGGCCTCAGGGTGCAGCGGGAAGAATAGTCTCTGTTTGCCCATATTTGTACCACATTATCTAAAGTGTTAATACTTATAAAGGGCAAAATACAAAATAGATTCCATGGCCCTTTGGTCAAAACACAGTCTTTCCTTACACCAAGCAGAGGTAATACAACTTTTCGTTTGTTCTACTTGTTAACTTCATAACTAATTGTGACCTCTCTCATATCCCATGTTCACAACAGACTTTTAGCCACTGCGCAATCCTGGGTTTGGCAGACTCCAGCAACGTGCCCAAAGCAATGATCCAAACTCAGTTGTCCACATTTGTGGACAGGTTTTTAGACTAGACCTCCTATTCTAGCATCAAGAAGTTAAGGAGTTAGAAGAGTTGGATTGATTTGTGGATAAATATAACTTTCCTGATTTCTTATAGTGCATAATCCAGAAGAGGCACAACAACAAATTTCTTATTTGTTCTAAATAATAGTATTTTCTGTATTTTAAAAAAAACTAGTATTTCCTGAGGGTTATTGTTCAGGTGGCACGAAGATACTGATGAACACCCATGTCATGCAGAAAGGTAATGTCGTGGACAGCATATCCAAAATTCACTATGCATTATTATGATATGTAATGCTTTCTTAACCCAAAAAATTATTCCATCATCACTTCAACTGCTGTATTTCTGTAATATAGACAAGAAACCACATAAGATCCTACATCTCTTTGGCATTCCATACAAAAGTGTAGCAGGTTATCTACTCAGGCATCAAAAGACAGAGAGGAGGCTCCTGAATTAAAAACAAAACACCCACCAAAAATCACCGTTTCTGCAATCCTGGTATGGCACTCACAAACCAAAGCTTTCAAACTCTACTGCAAACTTACCAGTTTTTGCCTTTTGTTAATCATATTTAGTTTAGGAATCCCCACTCTCCACAGGGATTCCACACTGATCTCTTGAGGGCCTTTGCTGTTTTAGAATACTTACCCATACAAATAAAGTATTTTGATTTTTTTTTCAACAACATCACTGCAGCTCAACACAAAGCCAGTAAAGCGCTGCATCTCAGATTCCCTTTCCACTTACCATTCATTAGTACTGAATGGCAGATTACACATACTCTAGCTTCCTTTCGATCCATGTACAGCAACTTGCACTTCAGGCTACAGCATGCCGCGCAAAAAACCTGAAACCAAAGGGGAAACAACTTAAATGTTGTTCAAAAATATGTGATGAACTGATGAATTCGGACAAGAGAATATCTGTAAAGCTCTAAACATGCAAAATAAGGAGGTAAATTATCAGTATTTTCCCATTAAAGCCATAGTGACTAATATCTGCTCAGGGTGCCTTTCCTACTAATCCTGATGAAGCAGTATTATGTAGAAGACATAAATGCATGCTGTCCTGATACTACACTGTGGTGTTTTTAAAATATGTTTGGCATAAATGACAATGGGTTAATAAATTCCTACCACTTTACAATCCCTCACAGAATTAACCATTTGGGAATTAATTTCAGTCTTAGAAAAAGCATGAGTACTTCCTAGAATCAACTATGTTTAAATGCACGTTTTCTCTGTGTAAGAGATTGCTATGGCACATACTAATTCAAACAGGTAATCTTTATTTGCACCAGGGCAATTCATCTATATTAGCAACTACAGTTATTTAATCTCTTCATATATAACAAGCTATTCCTCAGTTGAGACTTAAGTGAACAGTGAAGTATCAAAATGTTTTAAGCATTCAACATGTAAAACGAGACATTTTAAAAAGCTGAATGATGTTGGTACTACAAGAAAATCTTGCTCCATTTATATATATGTATATAAGCTCATATTTACATGATTACAAACACTCCAGCACCACAACACTAGAGAGAAATCAGGAACTGCATTTTATGGACGCTGGCTGCTAAGGGGGAAGCCAGTGCAAAATCCCTGGTAGGACAACCTGCTGCAGAGGCGCAGTTGCATTGCTAGTGCTTCTCACCTGCACCAGCTCTAACAATTCCCCGGTCCTGGGCAGGAGACAGTCTTGAGGCTTCCTCCAGAGGAGCAAAACCATAAAACATGAGCATAGCTTGTGCACAAAAACAAACACTTGAATGCAGGTATGACCTTACACTAGCAATTGCAATCTCAAAATTCTGCAGAACAGAGAAATCAGGATGCCCTAATGATTTCTTATTTTGTTCTAAATAATAGTATTTTCTGTATTTTAAAAAAACTAGTATTTCCTGAGGGTTATTGTTCAGGTGGCACGAAGATACTGATGAACACCCATGTCATGCAGAAAGGTAATGTCGTGGACAGCATATCCAAAATTCACTATGCATTATTATGATATGTAATGCTTTCTTAACCCAAAAAATTATTCCATCATCACTTCAACTGCTGTATTTCTGTAATATAGACAAGAAACCACATAAGATCCTCATATATAAATATATGTAAGCCTAACTAAATTTCAACCAAGTTAAAGATTGCACCAAATTACAACCACTTTGCAGCCTGTTACCTTCGCATTCTTTTAATGGCAAATGTTTAAAATAAGCACATATGAAATAAGCCCTGAGTTCACCATGACAGCTGAATATCAGATGTGAAGAAAGAGCAGTTCACCATGTCTCATTTCAACCAGTTTTACTGTTTCCTAATTATGTCAACTTAAACATTTCAGAAGCAAAATATAAGTGTGTATAAACTGGCCTTTTCGTGCAAAAATAAAAACAACCCTTTTGCATATCTGAAAACCTTCTTTTTTTTAAAAAAAAGGCAAATGTATTATGTACTTTTAAAACTCTGATTTCTGCATTTACACCTTAACCCAATTTACAAGCATTCTAGGGAATATAAATAAGAGCATCACAGCATATTTTAGAGACATTTGACATAATTTCAATTCTCTGGGAGAAACTTCCAGTCAAAAGTTCAGTATTGAACATGGAAAAATCAATGTCTTCAACCATAAATGAAGGACCAACACAAATTAATATCTAATTTAGGACCCTTTATCAAACAACACATTGTGCATTCACCAAAGCTCCCAAGTACAACGATCTAAATATTAAAAGAAAAAATAGAAGCAATGACAAAACATCTACACCTCTCCTCTTAGGCTGCATCAGCCTTCTAACAGTAGTAATGCAGAGGAAGAACACAATCCAGCACATCTGACAATTCAGTCTTGTTATTAACAATCACCAAGTCATTATCTCAGTATATCATGCTATAAAAAAAAAATAACATAGCAGTGTCAAAGCAAGTTTTTATGTCACTAGGGTTTTCAGGTTCACTGGGAGTTGTTAAAGCATTAGTTGCTAGGGGGTTTAGTGATTCTTTTATATTTTAGTGGAAAAATATAGTTTTGGCTGTCAGTAAAAAGATGACAGAAATTTTCTGGTTTTCCTATCAAGGACAACTGTTTCATCTGACAATAAAAAACACATAAATACACAAGGTAAAGTTTATGAATGCATTCACACACATTCTTCAGGTTCTTAATTCAAAATTTACTGTAAGTGTATTACTTTCTACCACTCCCCTGAGGTTCATATCTTCCATTAATTTTGCAATTCTTATCCTGAAATTAAAAACCTAGACAGACTTCCCAGGTGCCACTCAACTATTTTTAAATGCAATTTTCGTTTCCAAATGAAACAGATACATTCACCCCTCCTACAATGACTTGTCATGATGCTAATAAAAAGCAACTGTTGTGCTAAAGCTTGGGTACCAAAATATTTAGTCACATTACTTCCCCTAGAAACAATTAATTGTAAAAGCTGAAGATACTATCTCCCCAATTCTTTAGGCGAGATTCATACATTTAATAGAAACAGTGGAAGTGTCACTGTGATTCGGTAGTTACCTACACCACAGGCACATGGTCAACATGACTTGCTTTGGGGATGGTTATCTTAACTAGAAAGCAAGAGCAGACAGCTGAGACTAGCTGTTTCTCAAGCCACTAATGATAGATTCATCAGAGTTTGCCTCTCAAAGCCTTTGGTTTCTTTCCACCTGAAATCGTTACAGGAATTAAGTGTTATAAAGCAATTTGCAGTAAGTGCTAAGTATTATTTGACTTATAGTGATTCTTAGCATTTATTAATTAGTACTTTTTTTTTTTTTTAGAGAAAATAACATACAAAGGCATGAAACACCAGAATTTTCTGCCACAGCTTTTGACTGCACATGTACAAATTTGGCCCAGACAACATTAGCCAACAAAAGCTTCTAGAAACAAGCCATTCTGAGGACTATTCTAATACTCTGAGAATATTAAACACTAATATGTGATGTATTTTTCACATCTGAGAAACAAGTTTGTCTCCACAGCAGAGGGATCTTTTATTTTATCCATTCCCCACATATAATCCAAAACAATGCTGGTTGTTCTTCTCAAGGTTTGTCCTCAGTACTCTAAAAGGACACACACCCCCTACATTTTGTGGCCTTGCTCTATCTGTGCATGTCTTATCTATTTTGTTTACAGATATTTTCATTTTCTGCTTCTCATTTGTGCAATTTAGTGTTTCAGTCATTGCTGGGAAGTAATTAAATCCAAGCAATAAACCTGTTTAAGACACAAAAATAAGTACAAAACATTACTGTAAATGAAAATTGTAGTCATATTTGTTAAACATAAACCCCCACAGAATTACCTAAATAACTGACAGTGTAAGTTAATATAGCAAAGCTAAAATGATAGACACTGCTTTAACTTGCGTGTCTTACAGATTCTCCTTAACTGCAATGAGAAAAATGTTGAGCTCTTCTGATATTAACCAAAAGGTACACAAAAAGTAGGGATGCACCTCATATGGTGCTTATTAATTGTCTGTGGTTACTAACTCCACACCAGGACCTCCACTGCAACCAGCCAACAAGAGGATGGGCAGAAGCAAGCAACTGAAAGTCCTGGACTACTGCACAATGAACATCTGCTTAGCTTTTCAAAAGTGTCCAGAAAGATTTTTCAGCATGTCTCAAAATCAAATTTGAATAAAATCTGCTTAACTGGTAGTGTAGTGAAGAGGTTGAGTGCTATGCATTTTGGTTACTAAAGGGATAAATGGGACACATACATAGTCCATTACAGAGGACCAAGCCTGGGTTTTCTGCTAGGCTGCTTCTAGAAACAGGTGGCATAAGGGTTTGAGCTTTCCAGATATATTTGCTTCTTTTAGGTCCTTTGTTCGGTCATTCTGCTTCCCTGCACTCTGCTGGTAGCAAAAGGTATCAGCCATAGCAGTCAGGAGGTCTTTCAATCAATTTCAGAAACCTTTGGATAGGCCCTAAATGAAGTTGCTTTTACTCCAGGTTTTAATGGAGTCTAGTATTTCTTTTAATCTTAAAAATATCCATGAATATCTACTTGACAAGAGTGTTTACCACTTTTGAATCATCATATTTTTTCCTAAGTCCCTACTTCCCATGTGCCACTGACTCATATTTCAGGAAGAAGATAACAATTCAGTAACAAGCTAATCATTTACCATAAACTTGCCACATAACAATTTGTGTCAACCTAAATGGCAGATACATAAAAGTTAAAAAAAAAAAGCCAACAATAAAATATTTCTTATACAACATAAAATGATACAGAAATTATGTTTTAGTTGTCTTCATTACAAAACTTCTCACCACATGTACATAGATCAGGTTACAGATAATTCACTGTATTTTTTTCCCAGGAGCAAATGTATGTTCTTCAAAATAATGTAAGCAATATGAGAAAAGTTAGTAAAGAAGACTTAAGAGAACAGAGCTGCTCAGCCATCTAAACCAGCAGGAATGCTAGCAATTCAACAGCATACTTCCAATTCACATCAATATGTTTCAGTATCTTTAATGGGATTATTGATGCACTAATTTCTGCAAACTAGTTTCCTGCACTTAGCCATTTTATAGCAGTTCGACATGAATCCAATGATGTTGATTGTTGCAATCAACAAATACACTGCTCGTACAGGCTAAGAATTGTTTCAGTTGTAAATAACAATTAATTATTCTCTATTAGAACCCTAAATAGATTAGAGCTTAGACACTCCTTTGTTTCCTTCACAAATCAAACATGGCTTTTTAGGAAGAGATGTCACAGGTAATTACAGCCAGTGGCTTAGGAAGTCCTCCAATTTGATTTTGTGCAGTATCAGGAGAAAGAGGCTGCTTTGAGCTTACTCACAAAACACAAACTTACCTTGCCACAAGCTCTGCAATGATGCCTTCTTTTGGTGAACGTAAATCTGGCCTCACATTTCATACAGTTTGGTGCTTGAGAATCTGGAACCCAAACTGGAGCCACCTCACCCAAAGTCGTAAAAGGCTTTCTGGCTGGAGCTCCAAACTGACCAGCTCTGAGATCATTGTCTGGACTATCTGGGGCTACTGCAAGGCACGAACTACTAGAGACTCCAGATTCATACTCTTCCAAATGTTCACCATTAGTATCAGTAACAGAGGCATTTGAAGATGTTTCACCAGGAAACGCATCTGCTGTGTCCCCTAATTGTGTCTTAACAAAGACATTTTTGTTTTTACTATTACCTCCACAATTTGGGGGAACAAGATCATTTTGTAAGTGGTCCGATAATGGCTTCGGGATCTGCAGTTTAAGATTTGTAGGTTGTTTAGGTCTTGCGCCACCAAAAGGAACACTGATAGATTGCAGATTAGTCACTGGTTTTGGTGAAGTTTGCCCTTGCATGGATGAAACCTGACTACAAAGATTATGTAAATAATTTTTCTTTATGTGGTCACCAGTGCTGTTTAAAATAAGACCACTGCCTTCTGTGGTCTCATTTCCTCTCTGTTCATAAACATTAGCATAACATTCTGACTTGCTCTCCTCTATCTCCTTTTCCTCTGTTACCGAGTCTTCCTTAGAGGGTAAAGTCTTTGGAACATGAGCAACAACTGGGTTCTGCATTCCATAGGAATCACAACCATTAGACAGAGAGCTTGCCGCTGATGTAGCCATCACATCAGAGAGACTGGACCCTTCAAGCTCATCTATACCAGTCCCTTTTAAGTTCACGCCTGCCTCCATCATCCCATCTCCACCTTCTTTACTATTACTACATGCCTCATCAGGCTGTTTCGTCTGCAAAAGTCTTTCATCCTCTCCCAGAGTTTGCTTATTATTCATCTTATTCAACTTTGTCAGTTCCCAATTAGTCATCTCCTGAGATTCAGGGTAACACTCTGCCATGCTGAGCAATTCTGTTGTGCCAAGATTTTTATCACATTCAATGACTTTGCTTTCAGTGGCACTAACATCCTCAGGGGCAAAATGTTCTGCAGCACGTTCCTTGTAATTGCCACTTCCAGCCACATTAGGTTGACAAGTTTCAGTGAGCCCAGATAGCCTAGACTGTAACTGTTGGGTTGTTTCCTGTTCTACAATTAAGCTTCCATTACTTGAACCAGAAGAAGAGTTTTTAGCGTCTAGATCCGTTCTCTGAGGAATGGCTTTACTAGTAAAATTTTCAACTGATACACAATTTTCTTGCATTTTAACAGTACCATCAACTGGTCTCTGTAAGAGAGTCACTGCATTAATCCCTGCAGTTGTAGCTTCTGAAAACAATGAATCTTTACTCATATTAAAATCATCCTTTAATCGAGAGGAGGGGCACGCAACAGTCAGGCTTTCAGGTGAAGCATTAACCAAATGACTTATAGAGTCTTCTTCAGTGCACAGCCTATTTACTTTCTTTTCTGTATCTGTATCTTTTTCCGTGGATCCATTTACAGTAACACTAAACTGATCACTCTGTCGGTTTTCATTATCCAGTGTAAAGCTAATAGTGTCCATTAGGGACTGACTGTTGTAGTTTTTACAATCCAGCAAATCGCTACTTTGTAGTGTTCTTCTGTCACAGTTATGCATGACTGCCACCACTAGTACATTTTTCTCCTCTGGCAAGCAAGGTGTATTTCCACATGTCTTTTCTCCTGTTTCCACAGTGTTACACTGATCATCCTGATTACTATTTCTTTTAATCAACTGATCATCTGCTGCTGCCTGATCATCAATCCACGTGACTGGGGTCTCTGGGCTTATGCTAAAATCCTTTCCATTAGCACAGTGATCCCCTCCTCCTGTTGGTGTAGTCACTGAATGAGACAAGGAGAAAGACTTTAATCTCTGCTGACATTCATTCGGAGTTGTAGCTTCATTCACATTGGCCACGGTTGGGTTAAATGACAGACGACGAGAAGGCGGATCTAGAATCTGATTCCACTTTGCACCCAATAGTGTAGGTGAAACAGCGGCATCTGAAAAAGTGTTTAAATAAGAGAACTTACTGTCCTATTAAAGCTACAGGTTCTATTAACTCTGTTATGCAGAAATGTTCAAATATGGGCACAACAGTAAAACACATCTGCTGTAACTAACATTCCTGATGAACCATTAGTAGCGTAACTGCATAATGTTTCTGTAACTCAAGAGATCTAGAGCTACGCCAATTAGTATCAGGTTGAATTTGCACATGCAACTTTAAACTATTAATATACTTTATAGACAGCTAGAAAAGCCTAAAAGAATACCACTCCCATAAATGTTCACATTCCTTGACAGCACAGAAGTAGCAATTAGATTAAACCAAAAATTTGATACTTCAAATATAACTTTCATTATATGATTTATGCAGCCTAATGAAACATTTCTATGCTTCAGTCTCCTGAAACTGCAAAAGAAGCTTAAAATAAGTTTTGCCTGATTTGTTTACAATAAATTACAATATTGCCACTGCGATTAAGCTTCACAAAAACTTTCTATAAAAAGCATATAGAAGATTTGCTATTAAAAGAGTGAGAAATTTTTAAAAAAGTAAACAAGATAAATGGAAAAAAAAGAGAATACTACTAACAAATACTGAAGACACACCATGCAAAATTAACAGATGGTTTTTGCAGCTTCTGAGATTAATTTGCAACTCAAAACCAAAAAGGGTATCACAGATCTCTCCCTCTTCAGTGTCATTCTCTGTAGAATACATCTAATGTGCATCTATCTTGTTCAAATGACTCACCTTCGTTTTGCTCAAATTCATCTAAAACCTTATCGAGGTTATATGCCTCTGCTTGGAAATAGTTCTCCATTTGTCAGGGAAAGACCACCAGATTCTTGTCTGAACCTGCCAGAGAACAAATTACAATCAGGTATCTAACCTTCAGTCAGCAGTATTTCACTACATATTGCCCTGATTTAAGGGGAAAAGAAGCCCTTTGTAAATCAAACTGTACATACATGACATGCATAAATCAAAAGTATTTTCCAGGAATAAAAATTATTTGTGTGCTTAAACTTGCTTAATTCAGATTAACAACCTCCCCAAACTTGCTTTGGATTTTATTACCCCCAGTGTTCCATGTTAATGTGTCTAACCATCAGGATCACCACAACGGTAAGAGCAAAACAGTTCCAACACCAGTCAGAAAATAAAAGTCTAGAGAACCAGAAAGCCAACTAACATTCTGAAGATCCAGATTTCAGTTCCATGCTACAACCAATCAGCGCATGTGGCTTTGAACAAGTAGTTTAAACTCTCTGTGCTTCTGATTTTTTTAATGTATACTAGGCTAGCAGTATTCTGTGTCACTCCTCGTTTCCGGGAGATGCTTCAAAGATTCATAGTTGCAAAAGTTGTTAAAGGACTTAATGGGTGTTACTTGAATTATGCTAGCCCTTGAAATGCCTGCTTTATTAATCTTTGTTTCTCTGCAAGGAAGGCACTGAAACTCTAGCAAAACACACAGAAGTAAACAGTCTCATATACTTTCAGGCTAGAAAGGAAGATGACAAGGGAGAAATTAAAAAACCAAACAAAAAACCCTAAGTCATTAAATAACTTTCTACAACTTCACGTAATAACTAACATGTTTGCCCTAACAGTAGGAATATGGTCTTCTTGCAACCAAAGGCTTATAGCAACAAGACACCCTGATTCATTTTTTAAAAACATTCACTACCAGTGAAGACATTTTCACTGAGAAATGTGTGCCATAACCTGTATACCATAAAGAGAGACCTTGATTTGATCTGTTCTCTGAACATCATCCAGAACAGCCTTATTCTCTTCAGAGTTGGCTTTCAATGTTGTGAAATAAGGAAATGGAGGAGGAGAGAGTGAGAACCTTGTTTTGCAGTAAGAAACAGTGTTAGACCTGACAGCCAGACTCCAGCTCAATTAAAAACCTGCTCTTTTACACTAGAGATACAACAGACACAAGAAACACACCAGAGGAAGTTTCCAATTTAAAACTATACTGCACTTTAACATTATCACCATAGTATCTGGATTTGAGGAAAACATCAACCAGTTTTATTTCAATTACTACAACATTAAATACAGTTTGTATTTATTGTGGGCAACAGCTAGAATTAGGTTATTGGTACAAAAAGACTGTGCATTAAAATATCACAAAATGCAGCATTCACGTTTTTAAGGTTGACCTCAAATTTGACATGTGGTCTTTTTAAAAGATGATCATGTTACAAATAAATACATTGCTATTAAATATAATTAGATTAAATCATGTTTTAAAGATATATACAAAAGCCAAATAGATACAAAAGGAAATTAATGTAACAGCAACTTCGAAATTGCAATAAGCATCACCCCAAAAAAAAGACCATTTTGCAAAGAAATCCAGAGATGAACTAGACTTGTCACCTTACAGACTCCCAGATTTGTCCTCTGTTCTGGGATTTTACGTAAACTCCTTCTGCAAGGAAAACAGATGACTGGCCATATCATTTACTGTATACAGATACACAGCTTATAACATAAGGAATGGAAAAGCTGGCCACCTTGATCAAAGGTTGCATTTCAGAGGTCTAAAAAGCTCAGCACATTACATTCTCTACCAAAAGTGAGGTTCTAACCTCTAACTGTGACAGACTGTACTCTTTGATCCCTTAGATACCTACTGTAAGGTCTTCCTGACTTATCCAATCTGTCCACCAAGTCACTGTATTAAAAATCTTTCATACCATGTTAACCAAAACAACTAAATTTAGTACACACATTTCAGTTAAACCAAAATAGTTTTAAAAACCAGATGCTTCTCCTTAGACATACAAATACTAAATAAATTCAAATTACATCCAAACTGTGAGAGTGTGGAGGTTCTCTTCACCTCATTTCAACTCCCTAATAGGAAACATCTTTAGCAGCTCAGTAAGTATCAAATATTGAAAAGTGAATTAGATCTGTCCCAATGAATATGTCCCTTGAATTTTTCTTCCATTCAGACTTCTAAACATCAACCAAAATTAACTCACTATAGCAAAACTGTTTTGGACAAAATACCATATTATTTCACATCCATTTATTATGTATTTAATTTACATTATAATAGTAATGTTCCAGTCTACCAAACAATTGATGAAGATGCGAATAATTATTCCTAGGCAAAGTCCTACTACTAAGGTCAATGATGCAAAGACTATTTGTCAGTGAAGCACTGCAAGACTGAAAAGTAGCATACAAAATTTTTGTGTCAGGAGTTAAACTGTGACGCTGTCTGAAGCCACCGCACTCAGATTTCGATGCAGCTTCACAGTGAAAAAGGGCACCCGGTCAAGGCATTCACTAGGACATGAACACAACCTCTGCAGTATGGGTGGCCCCAAAGAAACAGGCTACAAGCATTGATTTTTTTGTTTGTTTTGCTTATTTTAGAGAAGATAATGATTACTGACAAGCAAGTTGATGGGGAAGGAATACTGTGCTGATTAAATAGTTGCTGAAAACATGTTTTTAAGTAACTCTTTGGATGACTGCATTTTGATTCTGTGTAACTTAAACATGTTTAGAAAAATTCAGACCTGACCATTCATAAAACTTCAAAACCCAACTGAAAGTCTGATAAAATTACTTCAGAACTCACTCAAATTTATGCACATTGCATTAAGTAGAAGTCACATTTGCCTGTAACATTTCCTAAATGTAGCCCTGTATTAGCTAGTTTTTCATTGTCATACAAATCAGGAACAAGATACGCCTAACCAAAGAAAGCAGTGTTAGAAGTTCATAATAAATATAATCATTTTTATTGACTCTAGTCAGGGTTTGGCTTTTAAATTTTATATTAAGTGTGCTTTTATAACACTAGAAAAATACAAATATTCAGACTTAGGAGACCACAAGTTTAATAATAACAAAGGCATATAAAGAAGACTTTGAATTTTGTTCCCACTCCCTTACAGTCCCTATGTGGTTAATACTTCATATCATCTCTGTGCAAATATTACTTTATTAACATCAGTATTATCTAATATTGAATATCTAATATTTGTAAGTTTAAATTTGGCCCAATATGACCGAGATTTTTTTTTTTCTATATTTTTAAAAATTCTAAGTAGAGAGAACTCTGTGTAAACAAATACATGTAACCATATGAATTCTGAAGCTCAAGTACTGGCGCACAAATGTGCAATGGGCCAAAATCCAGACTGATGGATGCTCATAGTCCAAACTGAAGAGAGAAAAGACCTTTTATATCATTACTGTTATTTCACTTACTGATGTACAAGGATATATGGAGAATTTTTTTATTTTTAAACTCACAATCGCTAAGCTGACAGCCACTCTAAATGAGATCTCATTATCTATGCAAGTAGGTATTTCTCAGAAAAGGTCAGCTGCAAATCTTCAGGTCTAGCATCTAAAATAATTGTTATTTTTGTTGTTATTATAATATAAAAGAACACAACAACCCTCCCAAGCTTTTCCAGAAGTTTCTGTCCAAGGGCAAAACACACTGCCAAACCGACAAAAGTCCTTATTGCCTTCTTTCCTGACAGAAAAGAAGGATGAGTACTCATGTTCCTAACAGATACCCGCAATGCTTCTTGACCAATACATTGTCAGCAACTCATATTTTTGCCATTTGAAGAACTAATACCTCAACTCTGCATAGCCAGCAACTCAAGATTCAAATGAAAAACACAAAATGCTCTAACACAGCATGCTATAATAATCAGCTATGTTTTTCCCCATGGTTTAAAATTTAATTTTGTTCTGAATATTTCTATGAAATATCCAACATCCAACATAAATAAAAAGAAACATATTCCTTTACAGGTCTTTGGGAACTTTGATTGTAACTCACAGGTACCACTATAAAAGTTTGGAACAGCTTTAGAATTATTCTAGTCCCAAACTTCCTTCCAGTATAAAGGTTGAAATTACATTTTTAAAGGATTCTTAATAGTCCTGAAACTCTTTAGTATTGCTCAACTATTACAAGCCACGGCATGCAGAGAAGCTGATGAGCAAACACACAACTTAAACTCTGGAAAAGTGAGAATAAAAATATGAGCAAATCAGGAAGAAATTTCAGTGGCAATTCTAGCTGTAAGCTGCCAAAAAGGAGACACTTTCTGAAGCAGTATATATTAGGATGAACAATCTAAAGAGGATATTGTGCCAGTGCAAGGAAAAGATGTGAATCACCAGTGAGTGAAAAGCATAAGATGGTTTCTCAAAAATGCAGTCCTCCATGCAAAGATTTGGCAGCAAAGACTAATTTTAGGGGGGGGGAAATAATTAAACAGCAAAATTATTATTTTTTTTAATTCTGTATACAAAACTAAAAAGAATACAATGGCTACCATCCACTGGTACAGGAAGTCCAGAACCCAAGATCACTTGTTACCTATTGCAGAGTCATCTTCAGTCTTTCATGGCAAAAAGCCAATAAAAATATGCTGCCTGTCAATCAGATTATTTCCAAGCTCCTGTTAGATCACAAATCATGCATAATTCAGAAACTCTGTGGTTTACTTATCAATTTCTTCATACAACAGTGTGGACTTACAATCATCTTCATCTCTAAAACATAAGAATTTACGTTTTACCAAGCTTACATGCTCTTTTCTCCCCTAACATCTAAACATAAAGGTGCCTGTACCAGAATGTCTGTGTCATATGTATCCAGAATTACTATCCTAGTCATCATAGTCTTTAGACATAAGACAAACTTTAATTGATTAGTGGGGATGGAAGGAGACAGAAGTAGAGAACAGAAAAACCTTTCTTAAAATTAGATGATATTCTGAACCTTGGATAGTGCCTCTCAAGACAGCTCAGATATCCCACGTGCCAGCTTCCTCTTGGGAAATAAACTGTACAAAGAGATAGGCCTTGCATTATACCTGCAAAGCAGCAAGCCTCTTACTTGTTTTGGTCTCTACAATAAGGAATTATGTAACCCATGATCTTTTGCACTGCACATCCTAAATTAACCTCAAGATTTTTTCACCACTGGAACTGACAGTCTTAAGTCTTTCAAATATCCGTGACTGAAACAGTAGATGACCAGCACACAATCACATTAAAATGCTATAATAAAAAATGTACCAAAGGAAATAATACCAGCATACCACTATTAGCCTCATAGGAAAGGCCTAAAAAATCAGAATAAGATCCTAGGACTTTATATCATGCTGTCTCGTGTAGACTGCTCTTTCAATATGAACCTGAACATACACATTTCAGTAAACTCTTACTAAACAAAATACTCAAGTAGTTTATTATAGTCCTCACCAAAAATATATATGAAAGCCTCCTAAGATGAAAGTCACAAGGGGCATGATCAAACTGAAACCAAACATTGCTCATTCATCCTGACAGAAATCAGATGTCCAGAATATGTCATTTTCCCATAGCATGACAATATGTAATTACATATCAATTGGACAAATTAATTTATTAGATCTAGTGCTCTTGAGGACTTCCTTCAACTCCAAGAAACAATGGTCAACACATACACTGTTCCAGCTCCCTTTGGTGATCTTTGTATTAGCTGCCCCTGGGAGGAAGAAGTCAAGCAACTTTGCTGTGAACAGCTTGTTCAGAGAGTTCAGCCATAGCTGTATTTTTAACTGCTGAGATCTGCCTACAGCACAGACTGAGGAAGAAAGACTTTGCCTGCTTCTACAGTCCCCCAAACAAAATAAGACACATCTTTGCTCTAAAACAAGGCAATTACTCTCAATAAAAACAAAAACAACAAAATGCTAAAAATACTCCATCATCTCCTATATAAGATGTATATCTGTATATAGAGGTGTATGAATATAAATATATATCCATAAGCATACATAAAAATACATGCATTACAAGTACATACCGCTGAATCATTATATTCTAAAGCAGAACTGCCTCTTACCTTTTCCTTTTATACATATGTTAAGAAAGGAATGACCCTGTGCCTACTCATGATGACTGCAGCACAACCAGCCAGTTCTGCTGAATCAGTGTGTTCTACTTGATCCTAGAAAGAAAAAATAAACATGTATTTTATGATTGGTAATTCTGCCACAAACCATGTTTTTTAAACACATGACTGCAGCTAGCACAGGCACATTTGGCAAATGCTGCAAGCCTTCAAATGATTTGGGTAACATTTGCAGCTTTAAATTCAGGGGTCTATGCACTATGCCACTATTGGACTCCAATATTCTCGTGAAAAAAGCTGCTAATAAAACCCACACTGCTACCTACCTACTATTATTCTTCATTTAACTGTAAACCCACAAAGTGATGCAGCAAGTCCAACTGTCCTTGTATTCCTGATGACCTTGACTGTATGCTTAATCTATAAAACTAGCCTCTGAAGTTAATTATATTACGCTACAACAGGCCTTCCAAAAATAAAGCTAGTAGCTTTGATACTCAACAAAAATTCATGGCCCTCTGAATTCTGTAAACTGTATTCATCAGCTTCCCACTGACCTTGTTACAGCTATACAACTGGTTTTGTCTTCAAATTATTCCCCCTATAGTCTTAGGTTCCCTTCATTTCCTAAAGGCATCTTCTCTCTCTTCAGAAGAAACTGTCTTGTTCTCCTCACTGCAGCATTTCTATAGGTCAGGTGCTCATTTTCACAGGCTGCATCCTAACAGTCAACATAGCTCAGAAATACAACACAGCCATGAGCAAAAGAAAGAGACTAGTTTATGATAAACAGTGTAACAAGAACAAGGAGTGAGAAAAGTCAAATTCATGTTTTAAGGGTTGCTGGTGTCAGCATTTGACCTGTTAGATAGTTGAAATATTTATTAGTGCTCTGATGAAGCAGCAGCATATGTTAGAAAAAAAATGTATCTTAAAACTCCAACAAAATGACAAGCTAAAAAAAAGACTAACAGCAACAACAAAACCCCCCATAAAACAAAAAAACAAAACACCACCGAACAGTTCTCCGTGCATGAAAGCAATATGCAGTGTTATACTAAAATTTTCCCAGGGTTGTTTATTATTCTTTTCAGAAATAAACTTCAGTAATAATTCCAGGAAACTCATGAAGTGGACAGTAGCACTCTTAGTAGTAGTATTTCCAAACTCAGAATAAAACCTCACAGCTTTGTATGCCAACAGAACTGTTCCTGTATGCAAGTAAGATACTTCTACCTCTATAAGCTAAGATGAGTTTTGGATATTTGGGAAATAGTAGAAATTACTACATTACAAAGTTCTTCAGAGAGGCTTCATATGCATGCAGAAATGGAGGTGAGGGAAACTTAATTCCATTGAAGGCATCAGAATGACAAGCTTTTTCAAAGGGATGTGAAGTACACGTGGTAGTGGGGCAAGGTTATCTACACCACCATGTCCCCTCCTGGCCTGCAAGTGGAGGAAAATGATTCAGTTTTCATGACCCCTTTGAAAAGACAGATCAATTAATGACAATTCTGTTCATGATTTATGACAAGGCCTGTCAACTGCATCATGAACATCAAACACATTTCACATAAACCAGTCAGTCATACATTAACCACAAAGTTCAGTCTTTACTGATCAGAAATGGATCAGACCTAGCAACCTACAGCTGAAACGTGCTGTGCTGTTACCAGCGCTCTAAGCCAACAAACCTTCTAGGCAAGTGATATTCAGGGCAACAGTACAGCTTTATTATTCATTGTTTTTATTCTGATCCATTTTCCTTGTTCCATTCCTCCCAGGTAATAACTTTTTTGTCTGTTACCATTCAACACAGAAGAACAAAGATCCAATCAATCGCTACCAGTCTCTAAAGAAGGCTTTGAAGAGATATTACCTGGAAGTCCTAGAGCTTTCTGTTTACAATTCAACATTTACTCTCGGCAGCCATTTCCCCTTACAAAGATCAATGTAAAAATCAAAGCATGCTCACAGATATGGAAGTAATATAATTAAACAAAACGCAATTTTAGAAAGCAAATTATAAGGTTTGGGTTTCCTGAAAAAATTATCAAGTTCACAACTGAGTCAAATTCTTTTTCCAATAAGAAGTTAATGTAAGAGAACTATATTAAAATAAAAATCAAATACAAAAAGAATAGCTACAAAGGAGATCCAAAAATATTCACGAGGTATAACGTGGTGATTATTAGGTTTTTCACAAATCATACACACTGCTAAAAAAAGGTTCCATCACACTTGAAAAAATACATACACTTCCACCTAAAAATTATGTGCCTACTGAGACCTAAGATCACTACAAATGAAGGCAGCCCAGTGTCTCTGATGTTCCAGTTTGCTTGCTTTGAGCATTTCACAGTTTCTTATCTCTTCTGCTGATGGTTGGCTGAACTCTTCTGTCTCCTGCCCTACAGTGGTATCACTCAGGTGCTGCTTTGGTTATACCCTACATGTATGATTTCCCTCAGGAGCTCCAAGAGGGTGACTGCCAATTACTGCAAAAGCAAAACAGAAATTGAAGAGAAATTTGACAAGCAGAGACGTGCCCAGAATAAAGAGAGGATGAAGAATAGAAGAAAAGAGCTCTAAAAATATAAAATTAGAAATATCTTCCACTAAAAAGAATGTAAAAAATGTTTACAACATCAAATGGAAGTAATCTGAACTAGCACAAACTGGAATAGCTTATAATAAATGGAAAGAGACTGAAAAAGAAGCAATTTTGATACTATGTTAAAAAAATGCGGAAAAAGCTCAAAGCATAAAGAGATGCTAAAAAATGCTTCCATTACTGGCAAGGATCCAACTCTTAACTACACTACAGATACTCTATAATGTGCTACCAGTGAGAAGATGTCTTTGAGTAGGCAGGAATACATTTGCAGCCATTTTAAGGCACTTTATTATTGCTAGATTAGTTGAACTAGGCATTATCTTAAATGCAAACCTGGATTTCAATGCTGGTATCTTAACTTCCTAGCTTGTCTGCACTCTGGAACTATCAGATGCGCGATTCAGAGAGACTACAGGCAGGGGACGTATTCAGGTCCCAACTTGGCAAGAATAAAAACTACAACAAAAAATACTATAGCAGGGCGTTACATTAACAGGAAAACAGTGTACTTAAGAAGGGAAACAGGTAGAAAGTTTCAGGACACACATCAGTTATACAATATGAATTATCTTATCTGATCAGCTAAATATTCACAAGGGGGAAAAGTGAGGTTTCTTCACTCAAGTAATTAAATGCTTGGAATAATGGTAATTTACCATGCACCCAACAATTTTGCCACTTTGTAACAGCTCCTCCTTGGCCTCTCAAATTAAGCAGCAACTTTCAGCCTAGTTTCACATTAACAGGTGTTTGTATTATTTTTAAAGAATTAATGTAAGTAAAAAGACTAAATCCTACGCAGGCACACTCCTTCCACACAGGCAGTCCTCCAGACCTGTCTCAGGATACACTTCAACAGCAGCACCCGCAATCTATATGGACAGTGTATGTCCATACTAACTGAATGAAAGCCAGCTTCACTCTCCACTCCTGTTACCCTTCCTAAACACTACATTGACTCTCAAACAGCTGCTCATTCTGTTCAAAGACAGAGTATGCGGCTCCTTCTACCTAGTGTGTGCCAAATAAAAGGAAGGGCGGGCATTATAAAATGTTTGTGACACAGCAGTAGCAATGTCTGTGTCACACACTTGAAAATGCCTGCAACGGCAAGGACTTCGGATTAGGCCCCAAATTAAACCTGTTAACATGAATTGTTCTATTAATAAATTAAACTAGCAGCCATGCAATACAACCAGAAAAAGGAAAAAAAAAAAGTATTTTAAAATTCTAATCTATCAGAGACTCAAATAACAACAGAATTTTCAAAAATACCTTGTCTAGGAAACAGTTCAGGATTAGAAAATCCCATTAAAACTCACCATAAATCCATTTAGTATACAAAATACTAAAAACAGCAGCAAGAGATTAAATGTAACAAATATAAACAAGGTACAGCCACTGCTAATCCTTTTCCTTCACCAAAAGGTCAAGATGACCAAGTATCCTTCAGTTTTATTTCCCATAATTCGCTGACGTACCTACTACTCATCAATGTAAATTAACCAAAGAGTAGACTGGGGCACGGCTGGCTATTTCTGTGTAATACAACACTTTGTACCAGCTCACTACCCATGAATGCTGACAAAAGATAAACTATTTCAGTGTTGCATTGGTTTGTCTTTTTTTTCCAATCAACTGAACAGAGATGGACAACACCTAAAGCAGAATACAGTCTCCTGAATTATTTTGCTCATATTTGCATTTTTCCCCTTGACTTTTCCCCATGCCACTTTAAAGCTATTATTTTCACTTTTGTCTCCAGCCAAGTTTCCATAAGGAGACATTCACACATGCCAGAGCAGTAGTAAAGCAGTGAAAAGAGCAGCAACTTCAAAGAAGCATCATAGAAAGTATCATAGTCAAAAGTAACAGGGAGACAAGAAAAATTATAGCAGTGTTATCAACCTTTGTTCTCCAGTAAATAAGAGCGAGCAGTCAAGCTGAAAAGCATACCTGCTTTGTAACAGTTTACAGTAGAAAATAAATTCCATTGCCTACCCTTTTTACTATTTCAAGGAAAAAGAAATTGATTTATTTCTTGACACAAAACCCAGCCTTGCCAAAAAGCCGGTACTTCCCTCAGCACACTGCAGAGGCAGGACCCTCAGCACCTGGAGACGGGAACCACGCGTCCTTCTTACATAACTACTTTCGACTGCCTTGAAAAGTATCCATCCAGAGCTCTATGGAAGAACAAATAGATAGGTTTACACTGCAGTGCTGCCTTCCATGCAAGTTTTTCCAGAGGAATACAGATGGAAAAAAAGAGAAAATCCTTTCCTGAGCTTACTCATATGCTCATAGAGCTCACTTCAAAATCTAGTGTTTTATAAATCTAATGTTTTGTAATACTTGTTTGACACAACTTGCAGGTTCAAAATATTGTAAACCACATTAAAAAAATGCAGTGTATTAAATATAAATTTAATATGAAATCATGTTTCTGCATCTGTGCATGGATTCCATGTAACGTCACCAATGTAACAATGTGCTTTTTAAAAAAAATCAATACCTTTAACATACTGACCTGAAACTTTTAACTTTGTTCAAACACAAACTAAAGTAAAACATATAGAATAAATAGGTTTATGAGATTACTTTTTATGTTTCTGTCTTTAAGAAACAAGGGTTTGACTATTAGAAGTTAACGTTTAACAGATCTGAAGAATAACATTATTTAAAGTTACACACTATGTATCTCAGAGTGGATTAATCCTGTATTCTAATACTTTAGGAGGTTTTCTTCTTTCTAATGTAGGGTAGAAACAAGAATGAATCCCAGATATACTGATCATTGTTTCAGATGTTTTTTATTTAGATGGCTAAATAAAAGCCAGAATTGCCACACAACCAGAATGGGACAGATGAAAAGGACAACGGGCAAAGAGGGAAACTGCTTTGCTACCATTTACTAGCCCATCAATTCTGTGTTGTACTCGCTGGGGAGAGAAGCTGCTAGAAGCGATACAATTTATGCACTCAGCTGCTCTTTAGAGAAAGGACAATCCGTACAGAAAAGAAGTCTGAAAGTCTACAGTCACTTTCTACTGAAGAGCAGTCAATCAGCTCCTAAAGCTGCCTTTATCAACACACTTGGATACACTCTTCTTCCAACACTGCTGTGGTCATTTTTACCCATTTGATAGCTATGTAACATTAGCGTGTTCTAAAATCTTCCACACACATATTTTAAACAAATATAATTATAGACAGCAAACAGTTACTATTTCTCAAATCCTGTGTTACATAGTGCTGGATTACTGTGCATCCCTGAAAATAAATTCAGAGATCTATGACTTTTTTCTCTCATATTCCCTTCAACCTGAAATTATCTCAAAGGAGCTAACTTTTACTTCCTATTTTGTGTTGACCTTTCTATCCATATCACGCCAAGATTAAACATACATATACACGCACACACACACACACACACAATACTAACACATTATAAAACATTGCTGTCTCGTCAAATGTAGCAAAGTTCACTCCCACATTTGTGATCATGATCTAATAACTACATTGCTGATGCTCACAGTGCATTACATCTCAAGTCATCTGTAACTAGTAACTCACTCAATACAACTCAATACATCCATGGCAACAGTGTGTAGTGAAACTGCTATTTCTGAGTATGATTCTCATTTATGCTGAGGTCCATTAACATGCTTTTAACAGTGCTGAAGGGACTAAGCGTAACCAACAGAAATGGTGAGTAACTTGCATTCAGATTCGCTGAAAGCTTTTTTTATTTCATTGCTCCAGCGGTGCAATATACCAATCATGACTTTTACTTAAAATTTATGTAAGACTCAGAAAAGTTTTAATTATAAAACTAAGTGCCCATAGTTCTGTATCATTGTTGGCAGTCACAGGAAATAAAGGCTTAACAGATTAAAGAAAAAACACCTAAAATTGAAATAATTCATTATTAATGAGTCAAAATATAGCTTTCAGAACTCTTACAAAGCTCTAGGAACAACAAATCCTCGTAAGCTCACATGCATTTCTCAGATAGTCCAAAACTGAGAAATCTCTGCCACTTCTTTTGTCCACTGATACGGCAGTTGATTCTGCTCAGCCATGAATCCCTACTTCTGCTTTACCACTCTTTCTTAGACTGTAGTATACTCACACTCCTTCCTCAATCACTTCTTCCTGCATCCATTTTTTTCTCCCTACCTATGCTTCCTTCCTTCTCTGACAAAAACAAAAAACAAAAAAAAAAAAAAAAAAAGGGAGAGGACCCCTATACATTTCAACATCACAATTCAGATCTACTGGTATAAACCAGCTGTAAACAACTTCATTAACCACACCATATTATTCGTCACTTCTAGGAATGGTGGAAACAAACCCAATAGCAATGGTGATGCATCCACTTTGCAAACATAAATGAAAATCTTTAGACAAAACAGCTACGGGGTGGGGGAAGTGGCCAAAAGAAGTCAAATCGTAAGACATCATTGTAACTATCAAGCTGCCTTCTACCTATCCTCATCATTATTTACTGTCAGCATGGCTCCTTCAAAAATTCATTTAAATCATCAGCCTTTTAGCCTGTGAAATAAAATTTTTGACATGTACCCACACTGTGTATTCAACATCCAGGATCAGCACAGCTACCTTCTTCCCTCAAGCATCTAAGTATTTCACACCTCTAGTTAAGACAAGTTTTATTAACTACATAGGAGCTACTATTATACATTTCCTCATAGTAGGAGAAGGTACAACTGCACCTACAAGCCATCTGTACAGAAATTAAGCTTAATGGCAATAAAAAAGAAAAAAAAGATAAAATATAACCACAAAGGGCATTATAGGAAAAGAATGAGGGAACAAAATTGCTACATATACACGCATCTATTGCCCAGGAGTCTCAAGAAACAATATCTAATTCTCATCATAATAAAACCCATCTTCATTCTGCAGGAGTATTAAAAAAAAAAAAAAAATAAAATCTATGTACAAATTCCAGTGATAGGTTAAAATACATTTTACAGGTGACTTGTTAACTAAAACTAAGGTAAATACAATATAGAAGCTATTATGGCAGTATACCAATATAATTACTTGAAAGCACAAAAGTATGTAGGTAGACCAATACTTACAGTAATGACCTTTTACAGTTGTATTTATAAAAGAATCAAGAACTGTGAAATACATGAAGTATACTGGAGTTTTATTCAGCCTTCATCGTTTGTAGAAAAACACAGTATGAAATTCCCACAGTCAATTGCAATTTGATGTTTCAGTTAAGAGGCTGTTTCTATATATACACTATTTAAAGCAATCTGTTAATAATATAACCTAAGAAGTGGGCTTTGCACATACTTTCAGCTTCACCAAATAAGAGCTCATTAAAGTATTCGTTATGAATTAACCAATATAGCACTCACAATGTAACTTTGTAACATGACAACCAATATGCTCTGCTAATCCATCAAACAGAAACAGTAGCCATGTACTGAAGTATAAACCCCCAAAAGAGTGTAAATCAGATACCTGTGCCTCTCTCTACAAAACACCCCTCAGAAGCAAGCGATAGCATGTGTTTCTACAGTATTGTAGAAGAACATGCAATTTCAAAAAGGCTGCCAGATAAACAAACAAAAAAAAAATTTATAGGCAAAGAGGGAACATTCCTCTTATGCAATCCCAATTCATACTAAATGTTCATTTATCTGCATTACAGTGCAGATAGGAAATAAAAAAAATTATATTGACATGATTGGTTTGCTGGGTATATTTTAATCATGTAACTTTTGTGTCTCCTCCACCCTACAAAGAAAACTCAGTATTCACAGTCTCAGTAACACAGATAAGAAGAGGACTTATGTACTGGTAAGTGTTCAGTTACTATCACTTTTCAAGTGTTGTATCTTTAATCTGATTTCCTACAGAAATGAAGATTATGGGATCATATTGTTCACTTACTATTCTTTATGCTCATCTTTAAAAAAAAAAAAGAAAGAAGTTCCTGAAAATTAGTATCTGCACAGTAAAACCAAATCCAAATGACTGTCTTCTGAGGGAAAAGCAAGCTGCTATATGTATTTTTGGCAGCAATCTGCTGGGCAATCAATACCCACACAGCTCTGGAAAAACAGAGAACTATGGTGTTATGTGAGAAAGCTGGGGTTACTGCAGAGGGGGAAGGAAGGGAAGAGGCACTAAGGGGCAAAAAGTATTTCAGTCTACACCAAAAAAGCTTCTTTCATTCCACCGATGGTAGAAGAATATGCTTACCAATAAGGTATCTCCAAGGACTTGTGTACATGTAACATCAGATTCAGTTCACACTACAAAACTCATTCAAACACATCTCCTAATTCAAAACAAAACACAGTTACCTTCATCACCAGATCTTGTAAGAATTTCCCCACTACTTGCAAAATCTTTCACAAATTCTAAGGAACTATGGGTGGAAAATATGTCCAAGCCATCAGAAATTAATCTGGATTTAGATTTCCACTGTTTCAACTAGAATGATGGGAGCTTCTTTATCACTGGACCAGCACACTGCACTGACTCAATCCAAGAATCACTCAGCTCTTTTGAGCATCAGCTTAACCAAGCCCAGTTCTCGGTCCTCAGTCTTGCATGACAACAGGCAACATGCTCCTTGGATCTGTGATGTCCTAAAAAGACAGGTAAGCATTACCCCTACTCAACAGTTAGTAGAAGTGACACACATGGAGATCCAAGATATACGCTCTTCTCTTTCATAACATGCTTATTTAAGAAATCACCAGCACCAGAGAGCCACCCCTTTTCTGCAATACATTACTGAGGACCACTTGCCTTTCCTTCTCTACACCACCTGCAGAAAATGCAAATGTGCTACCTTTTCACTCACTGCAGTGCCCAAGCTAGTGCAGAAACAAAACTAATTTGATTTTGTTTGAATTGATATGCAAAGCTGAGAGCTGCAGAACTTGAAGAGGGAATACAAATTTAATTCTGCCTGGCACCTTCAGCAGATGACTGGGGCAGGGACTACCTATGTCACCCACACAGAGATCACCAAAGTCTGCCTCAGAGATACTGGATGTGCAGCACACCCAAGATCAGAATGAGAGCTGAGCACAACACAGACCAAAGGAATCTAGCTCACCAGAAACCGGGCCCCATATGCTTATGACACCATTCTTAAGCCTTCCTTCTAAAATCCAACAATTACAAAGAAAAAAAGGGGGGGCGGGGAGAGAATCAAAGCTGCTGAAGAAGAAAAGGAAACAGATAACAGAACAGTTTCATTGTCTGCATTAAAAGACATGTAAGAAAAGTACAGTAAATAATAACCAAGAAACAAAAACCTCACAGAGCTGAAAATACCTGTGATTTTTGTCCTATAGTATCTCTCAAACTTCCAATCATCTGACTGGCCAACTGATCAAGCAATAAATTTTATGCATATTCACTTGATTTGCCAATTCTTCTTGAATTTATAACAACTATCTACACGATAAATTCAGCTTCAAATGGCTTGGCCTTTATGTTAGTGATCCTAAATCAACTTTCTAGATCACACTTGGAGTGCTAACAGGTAAGTCAACATGTACACTGAGTTCAAAGCAGAGTTTTGACACTACAAAACTGAATCTGGAAATAGAAAAGCTCCTCTAATAGTCAGTGACATTCACAAATAAAGAAGCTATTATGCGATTTAGAAAGCTCTTTGATCTGCTTCTTACACTGAACATTACCAACTCCTTTTAAGTTCATCATACTACTTTTTTTAAAAAAATGTACCAGTTTATGTTCTTCCATTGATGATCTTCTATGAATTTTTCAATGTATTTCACCCATATTAGTTCCCCAAACAAAATATTAAACTTAGACTGAAATATAAATGTTGTACTCGGAGCACATGTATAAAGAGTTCTATTATTTATAGAAAAGGGCTTCAGTATATCATAGAAGTAAACAAAAACTTTCCTGTTACAGTAATTTTTAAAACTGCAAGAATCCAGAAGTAAGGCTGATAAGTGTTACTAGGACAGCTACGGCACTTCCGTAATTGATAGAGCACACATGAATCTCTGACATAAGTATGACCTAATTTCAAATTATCACCTGATAGGAAATGACTTCTGTGTTCTTTGTGTGCTGGGAAGAGGGAAGGACAGGTTCCTCCCAGCTACCACTTCACTAAGGAGAAAAAAAAAAGGGGGGCACTGAAGTAAAGACATATACTAAACATTTTGCCTTCTTATGCAGGCCCACAACTGCTCTTTGGCAAAACTGAAGTATAAGAAATCAGTAAGTAAGAGTCACAATGAAACATTACCAGTAAGCATAGACATAATTTGGTAGATAGCATTTCTTCTCGAACTATTAACTGGACAAGGGATTTTCTCAACACAAGCAAAGGCTCAAAATATTTCCCGCATCTCTGACCATGCCTAATTCCTCTGTCACTAATGAAGAATAGCTGGGGAACAGTCCTAAAACAGTTGCCAAACCAAATCCTACAACACAGAAGTATTTTTATACATAGACAATAGCAGAAAAAGAGTTCCACCTTTGTCCACATTAGTGCTTTTTTCTAACTACTGTGAATGTCAGTTCAACTCAAGCCAGGCCAAAAAACAGGAAGACGCTAGCAAAGACCTATTACTGCATTATTCTATATAAAAAGCCATACCCCAAACCAGGGTTCAGCATCAGCATCTAAAGAATCAGTTGATGCCTCAAGCCTCCACTAGAAAGCTTTCCAGCTTTATTATGATGTTGGAACCCAACCACTAACAGAAATCCAACAGAACAATTTTAAGAAAACTAGTAATACCATTTCCAGTTGTAAAGTCCTACTCAACATCATTATGCAATCAATCCCTTTAAAAAAATTCATCAAGCTTCCTATTGATATTAAAAGGAGGGGGGAGAAGTATAGAAAACAGAAGCAAAATATATACTAGTAGCATTGCAATACAACTCTTGACAGAAAAACCTAGGCGATCCTAGCAGAGCATACCAGAATGCTCCTGGCTTAAACAACTGATACTACAGTGACCCCACCGACTCATAAGGTAGATTTGAAGCTTCAGTTGCCATTAATATATCAGAGATCTAAGTACCATTAACACATACAGCAAACAAGACAAAGATATTTATATATAACATAGAGACTGAAGAAGGTACAGCCATTAGCATTATCTGCAAATAATTCAGTATGAAGGTTAGTAATTGATAAATTGCTAAACAAAAAACCAACGCAAGCTGAAATCCAACAATGAAGCCCATGTTTTTATTTGCCCAACATACAGCGGACACTGGGGAAAAAGTATGTGAAACATTTAATATATGGACACCAAACCTTCAAAACATAACGTATGGTCAGACTGCCACATACTGACATTTCCAAATTATCAAATTTTACACGGAAGCAAAACAACATTAAAGTTTCTTTAAGCTCTCTCCTCACTGGCCTTCATAACTAAGACAACTATTGCCTCAGTTTATACTTGGACTGAAGACATCACGCAGGTTATTCACTAAAAGAATGAAAATCCACAGATTATGACTCCACACCTGTTTTTCACACACTTTTATCACCTTTCTTCTTCCCTCACCCCACCTCCTTTTTTCTTTTTTTGTTTTTTTGTTACTGTAACAGAACTATGCCTGTGTAAAATTCAACTGACTGGACTTGCTTCTTTGAGTCAACTCCTATTCAAGCAGATCCAGATGAAAGAATATGAAAGGAACAATTTACCTAGTGTTGTTACCCATACATTCCTGGCCATGCACTGTTTGTCTTTAACCTATGTTTTAAAATTAGTTAGATTTCTCTAGTAATAACCTTTAAAATAGTTTAAGTGATCCTTCACAGATCTCCTCTACCACTCACCTGCAGCCTATACGATGCTGATGTACTAGTTGGAGGGCTGTTATTTCTGAAAAACAGGTATCAATGTTATGTATTCCTACTTATCTCTTCTAGGAGTACAACAGTAACGTAACTACTGTTGTAATACTCCAGTAACAAACAATACTGGAAAGATTCAGTGAAAGAATACATATAAACTCACCTTAAAAGTATTTTCCCTATTTTACCTGCCTGCTATGGCAATCTGAATAGTAGCATTCCTAAATATTTCAAACTCTGCATGTGTATGGTGCAAAAGGGAGAAAACATTATAAAGCACATTCAGGAAACAAATACCTGACAAAGACCAAAGCACTGGACGCAGTATTCCATTAATCCCAATTAAAAGGTCCTGGGACCTGCAACATCTTGTAATTTTCTCTAGAAAATAACATTTAAAGGAATGACATAGTTTAATACCCTAGGTATGACACTCACACTCATTCCTTCCCACAAACACTAGCTGAGGACTACGCTCATTAAAATTTAACAGGGTACCTTAAAATCTACAAATGTTCAAAGTTTTAAAAGAATCTTAACAGCTAGATTTACACTTTAGTTTCAATAAAGTGAAACCCAGCCAACCAAACAATAAGTAGGAAAGTACTTTGTCTGTAAAAATAGAATCATTTACATCTATAAAATAAATATTCTTATTTATATATTTATCCTATATATTATTTATATATAATATCTATAGTATGTATTATATTACTTGTATCACGCTGATTTTTCAGTCTGCTATTCTTTTGATAACTATATAGTGTGTTTTGCTCTAGTCACTAGTCAAACAAATTTGTATGACTATGTATGCTGAGTTCTAATTTAAGTAGAAACTACTGTGTCAATGAAGGATCCTTGATATATCTTTTAAAACTTCCTATCCATTTACATTAATTGATGTAATTTTCCCAGTGTTGCAAGATGTAGCCAACACAGAAGTAAAAGCTGTTTCTATCACCTAAAACTCAGTACTTTATCTTACTTTCAGCCATTTACTCTCAACGATATATTTCTCATCAATACAAAAAGCTTTGTAAATTTTTAGTGTCATTGTACAGACACGTTTCTCAATGCTTCACATAAACAACAGGAGGGAAAACTGAGCATTTTAGTTCGCATTTCTCTTCATTTCAAAGTTCAAGTCTCATAAAGAATCACAAACAGAGCTCTAGAACAGGCCACCTTTCAATTTCTGTAGAGACTTTAATCTCAATCACAAAAAAATAAACAGTAGCCTTTATATAAAACTTTCAAAGTAGTCTACAAATATACTGCTGTCTTCTAACAATGTTCTGGAAAAGATTTCCGATTAATCAGTGCACAGACTAACCATGCACTGGAATTATTATCCCTCATCTGATTTTCTGTCAAGGAACTCACTTTTATTTGGAAGATTCTCAGCTTAGTGAATCAAAAAGATTTTTCTGATCAACAAAACATGAATACGCTGCTTCTTCCCCAAAATCTCTTTCTTTTTGGCCAGCTTTTATTCAAAAGCAAAACTCCACTCTAATCCTTTTGCAAAATAATTGCCAGGTAATTTTTTTTTTAGACAGCCTGTAAACCTGAAAACTAGCAAGCTGTTTTCTGCTAAAGTTGGCACAGCTAGTGGACAGGCAACAACAGACATTAAAAGCTTATCATTCTTTGGCCACAAGTTTTAATACTGCATCTTTGTTCAGCGTCTACCTTTGTTCCCTGAGACAATCACAGTCAGACTTCATGCCAAACTAAAAAAAACTGTATTTCAGCTCAGTCTTAGCCCCAGGCCTCAGATCCTGAAATGTGCCTTTTAAAAGTATTTAATCCCCAGCCTAATAACTGACTCAAAGCTAACACACAAAAATAACACCCAATATCAGGACTCGGCACTGCAGTTTTGGGGTGGGTTTCTTCCTTTTTCACACACTAAAGAAGGCACCATAAAGCAATGAGAATCAATCACAATGTGTCAGAACGTGGTAACTTGTTACGTGTAGATCAGGGCTTGAGATAGAGGGAGGCTTGTTTCAGGTTTTAGGCCCCTCTCCAGCTTCCATTTCTGATTCCCCAAACCTCTAAAGAGATTTTTAATTTTGCCTCTCTTGGGTCAAGGAGACTGCTCTTCTTATTCAGTATCACATGCCATAACTTTATAAAAAGAAGCACACTCCTGGGTTCAGGCACTAACAAAGGATTTTGATGTCGTTTCTACCACTGAAGGTGTACGTAAAATATGGATTTGTTCCATGCAATCAAAAACAATTTGCTAATAAAAGTTAATTACAATGTTTTAAAGCGCTGCCTAGTCAGTAAAATGCTGCCCAAAGAAAAGAAAAGCTTTTATTCAAGTAGAGCTTTTTTGTTGTTGTTGTTGTTATTATTTTATTTGTTTATAAAGGGCTCCTTCCAGTTTTGGATTAAGCCTGGACCAAAACATTGAGGGCAGTGTTACTCAGAAATTCTAATCTGATACAACCATACTTCATAAGAAGATTGCCGGAATTCAGTCAACTTCTAATATTTGAACTGAATGAAAACAGGCATAAAAATTAAACCCCCTGAAAAACCTCTGTCACAAAACAATCAGCAATATCTAGCCTATAAATAAACAAGATAGTTAACACGAAAACATAAAGTCTATCAATTCCCATCTGCTACTTGTTTCTCAGTCTGGTTAACGAGATAAAAACAGTTCTTCAGCCACCCTCCACCACACGCACCTACTTAACCACAACGTTCATGAGCAAGTAACTAACCCACCTCTGCAGAAAGTCTGACATGCCAAGAGTGCCAGTTATTCTTAGAGCGAGACATGACCACAGTTTCACGTAATTAGAGATGTTATAAAACGCATCCCGCCCGCTCGCCCCCTCCCCCTCCCCCACTACCACCATTGCAGGAGTGACTTGTTACACATCGCGATGAGCAAGTCGCATTCCCTGCCCGGGAAGAGCGCGGCGACCAGGCCACGGAAAGGGCACAAGATGCAAGCAGGGATCCTCCCCTCGCCGGGCCGGCGGCCGAGCCTGCCCGCTGGCTGC
>JAVJGI010000032.1:28622988-28641028 GCA_035590275.1 Ibycter americanus | reverse complement strand
TTCGGCAAGGCAGGATGCCTGGGGGGGGAGGGGGGACGACACGACAAAAAAAAGAAAAAAAACCAACCAAACAAAAAGCAATCCCCAAAAAATCCAAAACATGCTCGTTCCTCACAGAAACAGCCTCAGAACTGCGACGGCAAAGTGACAGGTTACACCGAACCATAACCATGCGCCCGCCGTCTCACCGCTTCGCTCTGAGGGGCGGCCGCGGCGCCCACGCCGGGAGCGGGACAGCAACCCCGGCCGGCCGCCGGCACCCGGCAACGCGAGGGAATGTCACTTTCCCGCCAGTGACTTGCTCTTCGGGGGCGAGCGGTGGGGAGGGGGCGGCCAGCGCCGGGTACGGCGCAGCCCCTCACCGCCGCCTCACGGCTCGCCCCGCCTGCAGCCTCACCTTTCCCGCGCTTCGCCGCACCTCAGGAGCGAGCGCGCGCCTCAGGAGCGCCTCAGAATGCCTCAGAACGCCTCAGGAGCGCCTCAGGAGCACCTCAGAATGCCTCAGGAGCGCCTCAGAACGCCTCAGGAGCACCTCAGAAACACCTCAGAATGCCTCTGGAGCACCTCAGAAACACCTCAGAATGCCTCTGGAGCACCTCAGGAGCACCTCAGGAATGCCTCAGGAGTGCCTTAGAAACGCCTCAGGAGCGCCTCAGAACGCGTCAGGAGTGCCTCAGGAGCGCCTCGAGGAGTGCCTCAGAAACGCCTTAGAACACCTCAGGAGCACCTCAGGAGCACCTCAGAAATGCCTCAGAACGCCTCAGGAGCGCCTCAGGAGCGCCTCAGGAACGCCTCAGGAGCGCCTCAGGAGCGCCTCAGAACGACCCACCTTGGCTGCCCCTGGGGACTGGCTCACCCAGCGCCAGGGGAAGGGACAAGGGCCACCGACTCCAGCTGGTGCTCTGGCCTTGCCCTGCCGCCGCCGAGTGCCATGTCGCCCCGGTGAGGGGGAAAGGCCGGTGCGGTGCTGCGCTCGCAGCTGCGCTGCCGTTCCTGCCCCTTGGGCCTTCGCACCCGCAGCTATCGCTTTGCAGCAGGTCAGGCTTCTCTGCTAGTCCCCTGAGTGTAGCAGCGAACACGGTGTGCTGAGCCCCGGTGGTGAAACCCAGGCCTTCTCGTTCCCAGCACCTCAGCCCTTCCCAGGTGAAATGAAAGGGAAGCGCTTCATGTTTATTCATTGATGCTGGTAGAACTATGTGCTTGTCAAGTGGAAAATACAAGATACTCCCAATCAAATGAATCATCAATCCATGGGCAAAGAGCTGAGGAGATAAAAAACGCTAATCCATCATAGCTGGTAGTAGCATGGTAATGGATATGGAATTTATTTTCTCCCATGAAGCGTTCCCAGTCAAGCCCGACTTGCTGTCTCTTTAGCAGTTAGTGGTGTTGTGCTTGTAGAGCACAGAGGAGGAGTTCAGGTCGGTCCAAGACACAATTACTGTCCTCGAAACAATTCTTGTGAAACACCTCAGACTGCTAAACACACAATGTGCCTGATGAACAAAAACCAAAATAAATTAAAGGGTGAGCAAGGTAACACTTCATACCCTCCGGCCAAATGCCTCGCAGAGGCATATCGCTACCGTAATTTTGTTCTACTTTAATCCCTCTGCATACAGCCATTCATTGGAATGTTTTCTTACCAAACACTGAGAGTTTTTGCCTGAAAGATACCATAATTGGCTGTTTTGCAAGAAGGGCATCTCGTGAAAGCATGCAAAAACCAAGTTAGCAGCAATAGGAAACATCTCTATGAGTTAGAGTGATGGGAGATGGTGTCATGCCCCTTCCCTTCTCGGTATCTGCATGTATCCTGGATACCGCATGACTTGTTCCCTAATGAAGATGTATCTAGGGAAGCAGGAACTCAGCAAAACTCAGGTTGCTGCTCCAGGCAGTTGTGGTGCCAGACACCTGAGCTTCAGGCAGGAACATTGCCTGTCGCATGTTCTCAGTGTGCTCCCTCTGCTAGTGTCCAAACAGGAAACATAAGGATGGTGAGAAACTATATATAGAAACAAAATTGATAATTTTGATCCCAAGCCCCAGCAAAGCTGTAAGACGTGGACTATGGCTTTCCACTTGCCACGTTCAGTGCAAGCGTCAGGAGTTACAAATTCTCCAAAAAGTATCATCAGCTCTTCCACATACATCAGCCTCACGTCAGTGAGCCTCTACAGCATCGTCGTAAGAAATTGTGCCTCATAGTATGCCACACGATAGCATGGACATTTGGTATTGAGTTTGCCACCTCTTTTCCCGAGAAAAGAGGTTCTCTTTCACCATCTTTGCCCACTCTTTATGAGAAGCTACCAAGGAAAAGGCAATGAA
Organism: Ibycter americanus; assembly: GCA_035590275.1. Classification (NCBI taxonomy): domain Eukaryota; kingdom Metazoa; phylum Chordata; class Aves; order Falconiformes; family Falconidae; genus Ibycter; species Ibycter americanus. The sequence goes on along the minus strand of JAVJGI010000032.1, from coordinate 28,638,694 downwards.
GGAGAGCACATAGAAGAGGAGACTCCGATTTGCAAAAGGCAGGGAACTGGAAAGTGGGTGAGAAGACCACAGTTACAAAGGTGAGGGGAAGCTGTGAGATGCCCTAGCTGAAGGGGCAGCAGAGGGTTACGGGGTCAAACCAAAGCTGTGTGTCTGTAACAGCATATGTACACCGGGAGCTAGGAGTTATGGGCAATAGATACAAGGTTCAAAATGATGCAGGAGTAATCTATGAACAACAGACTTAAGGACAAATAAGAGGATTTTTTAGCTACGTCAGGAAACTTGCAGAAACTTGGGGGAAAAGGAAGCTTAGTAATGGCTTCAGTCTGTTTCTAGGTGGAAACAGCAGAACAGTTAACAGTAACGTGGGAAGGGCAGAAAAGCTTGGTAACTATTTCTGGTCTTTATTTGGGGAAGAGCCAGATGAAATACAAAAATCATACGATGATGATGAAATACATTCCATTACAACAGGCACTGAGGAGGATGTTAAACAGAAGCTAATAAAGTTGGGCATCAGTAGGTCTAGGTAAGTTGCATCCAAAAGTTTTAAAAGCACTGGCACAGAGTATCTTTAGACCATTAATGTTGATTTTCAATAAATCTTGGAACCCTGTTAAAGTTCCAGAGGACTGGATGAAATGTTGTACCAATATTTTGAAAGGGTAAACAAGGTGACCAGGGTAATTACAACCTGCCAGCCTCACAAGAATTCTGGGTAATATAATGGGACATTATCTACTTTACTTGATTAAAAAAGAATTAAAGGATGGAAACACAATAAATGCAAATCAATGTGGAAAATAAATCTTGCCAAAATAATTTGATTTTTTAATAGCACTACAAGTTTGGTTGATCAAGGTAAGTAGGTCTGCAAAATATTTGTTTTGGTAACTTACAGCGTTTTAATTAAGAAGCCAGAATGATACAGACTCATCACAGCACATACTAAGCTGTTCAAACTCTACCTAACTGACAGTTACAAAATGGGGAAATGAGAAGTCATCATCAAAGAATGTGTTTCTGGGTCCTATAGCAATTAGGTCTACACGATATTGTATTGATATTAATGGCTCTAAGGGAAGCATAAAATCATCACAAAGTTTGCAAGTGATGTAAGCAAATAGGGAGCCATAAATAACAAGTCATGATGTAAAGTATCCCAGACAGCTCAATAAAAACTAATATGCATTTCTGTACAGCCAAATGTAAAAACATGCACCGAAGAATTAAGACAGTGATTATAGGATGGGAGAATTTGTGCTCTAACAAGTTAATGCTCAAAAACCTCGAGAGTCATCACATATAATGAGAAGAAAATGAGCAGGTGGTGTGGTGCCGTGGCCGACAGGCTAATGCAGTCCTTGGTTTTATAAACAGGAGTATATAGAAAGATTTCTTTATTTATTTTACTGGTACTAGTCCAACTGCTCCTGAAGTCTGATATCCAAATTCCCTAATTCCTTACCAGAAGCTGAAAAAGAAGATGGTTCAGAGAAGACCAATAAGAATGATTTAGATTGAAAGTGAAAATGTTCAGTCTATTTCAGTGTCAAAAAAGAAGGTGCAGGGGTGACTCAATCGCAGGTTTTACGTACTTCTAAAATTCAGTGACCGTATGCTGAAGGCAGATGTGTTCAGCTTCCTGGTGAAGTCTTCTACCAGTGAAGGTAATTAATCACTGAGACACTTCTGGGAGGAACAAGTTAGATTTCCCAGCAATGGAAGTGCCAAAATCAGGTGCTTTTAAAAACTCTACTTTAACACAAGCAGGAGTTCAGTGCTGGAAGTCTGTTACCCATGAGATACAATTATATGGCCATAGCTGTGGGTTCTGGTTACTAGTCTATGCAGAAGTTGATTTCCTTGGCCAGTAAGAAGTAACAACTTGTCATTCCTTTCAATATCATGTGATACAGATCATGTGTTCTTGAGCACATGATGGGAGCAGCCCTGTGGAATGTTTATGTTGGTTGAAGGGATGGGTGGACTTGTTCACAGAAGGCAAATCTTTTGAAACATATTGCATACAAAGATAACTTCTCACTCAAGAGTCTGAGACATGCATTGCTGGAAGCTGGGAGGTTACTTCTGGCAAGCGTAACTATATGATTATCCTGCTACTAAACTCTTCCTCTGGCATCTCCTTCTGGTCACTGTCACAGGCTGGATACTGACCTTTCTCATGCCTCAGGTCCATCCCAAAGCTGACTCACCCCTGATCCCTGAACAGTGGAGCGGGAGTTTTAGTGGGAGCTGAGAATAGGTGCTTGATAATAAATACGCATAGGTGCAGGAGGGCAAGAACCAGGAGAGAGAAGAACAGGAACACTTAATATGAGGTCAAAGGCTGGGACAGGGGATTGTACGTGAGGCTCTGGACCTCCCCAGAATCTGGCACTGATAGAAACATTCAGGAGCCTCCTGATCTGATCTGGTATCATGAAACAATTAGGAAACCTCGCAGCAAAACATTACTTACTTTCCCAATGTAGTTCTTCATAAATACTCAGTCTTCTACTGATATGCAAGATCTCGAGTGGAAAAGGCCTTTGCTGTGAACCTAAGCATCCAAATCTCTCGGGTGACTGAACTGAAGCTTTCATTAACAGTTCCATGGAATAAAATGTTGGCTTTTTTCCATACTGTTGCTAGTTACTGCTTGCATACCACACTCTGACAGAAACAATACTCTAAATATTCATTACTACCACCACTGCTAGTGGAATGCTTAGTGACCATTTAACCAGTTTCTGTTGTAATAAACCAACTGGCTGATTACGCCCTTAGAAGGACACCAAGAGACCAGCAATGAAGATTAAGACGTCGTGATTTTGCCCTCTAGTGGCTGAGTGACTAGTCCAGTTCCTGTGGTGTCTGTCTTAATACACCTTGATTACCTCATCAGCCTCGAATCTTTGATTTTTCTAAATTTTGTGCAGGCCTCATCCATTATACTCAAGTACTACCTGCACCAGAACAATCTGAATCAATAAAAATGCTTGGCTAAACATCCTCAGAACCCTATATTAAGGTTAACTCAGTATTAGTGAGTCATACAATAAAGCCACTAATACATGGGCACTTAATTAATATATGATGCATTTTTCACCAGATATGAGTTAATCTCTAGATAAGAAAAAGACCTGCTAGGTCACCATCTCGTTGCGTGGGACAATTCAGAGTCATTCTATGCTGAATACCTATTCTCATTTTGTCCAGTTTAAATTTTAAACATGCTATGTATTATTAGGACTAAAAAAAAAGATGGTATTTTAATCCTTTCCAACAGTAAATTCACACAGGCTATGCATTTAAAAGGGGGCATAACTTCTTTACTGTCTATGCTGGCTAAATCTTGAAACGTCCATCACTTTTCTCTCCATATTCCAGACACTGGCCTAGAGGCTCGAAAAGATCTGTGTCTGTATCTGTTCTAAACTTCTGTGTGAGCTTGAGCAAGGGCTCTGGACTTTAATTACATCTTGATTTTTTCTTTTTCTCTCCCTCTGGCACCCATTTTAGCTTATTAGCTCAAGATTCATAAGGAAACAACACTTACGCAATTAAATTGTTTGTCTGTCTCTTCCCCTCCCTCCTTCCCATATCTTTAGGATCTCTTGGCCAATTTCTGCCACAGCTGAAAAAGTGTAAGTCTCAAAGGAAATTAAGTTCTTACAAGTTTTGTGGCAACCCACGGCCAGACACAGAAGAGGTGAGCCAAAGCAAATCCAACTCAGTGGGTACATATTCAGTGTGGCAGCAGCCAGTTTGCTAATCAGCACTTAGGCGGTATACCTGCATCACCGTGTTACTCCCAGCATATGCTGTTTTGGCCCTCGAGCGTTGCAGAGAATGCGGAGGAAGCTGAGGTCATTGTGGTAGGAGGGTCAACATGGGTGTGGCAAGGCTAGGGTTATTGCAAGGAAGAGATCAGAGGGTGAAGACACAAATCCATGTGCGAACAGGGCTATTTTTCCAATATTCATGGGACAACTTTTCAAGGGTTGTTATTTGGACTTGGTATTTGAGACTGAGATGTGATACTTAGGTAATTTGAAAGCCTCTGCTAAGCAAGGAGTCAAATTACAGGATTTAGTAGTCCCTGTTAACAAGAAAACGATAAACATTTGGATAATTTCATTCTCATTATTTTGCTATTCATCTGTATTTGGAAGCCCTGGAAATGCTGAAGTACCTTTCTGACTATGTTCCTGGTCTGGCCAGAAGCTTGAAACGCCTTTAGTGAATAGCCATGGGGTTTGAGTATTTGTGAAGGTGTTCCAGATGAACATGTCTGTGCTCAGTAACAAAAAACCTCCCAGGATCTGGAATCGGGAGAAACAGGTTCTTGTTCAACTCTTTAGCTGACTTGCTGAGTGACATTTTAACCCGTCTGATCCTCTCTCCTTGTGTGTACAGTAGAAGTAGTTATATTAACAACATGAGTAAGTATCGCATGAGACCTTATGAAGGTCTGTCAAACCACTTTGCAAGTCTCCTATGAAAAGTGTTATTAGGATAATTACATGAAAAACTATCATTTGGAAGATATGAAATCATCACCTAAATATGTGCTTTCTGGTTCACTGAAACAAAAGACCTTTGAGATTCAAAAATGAATAGGAATGAAAAATCAGCTCCATCTGCAGAACTTCATCTTCCCAAAATGCTGAGAAATAATGCATTTTCCATCCGAAGATCTAAAAGTACTTTACAAATAGTTGAAACCTGTTAGTCCCCCTGTGAGGATTAAGTAACTTGCTCTGTATCACTCAAAAAAGGCATTTAAGAGTTTGAACTAGAATCATAGGACCCCCAGTTTTACATGCTATCCCATGTATATTGGGCTATCACTTGGCTGTGATATTATTTAATTTGCTCAATCATATAAACCCTTCCATCTTTCAAAGATGAGAGTACTCCAGGAATAATGTTGGAGCTGTGTCAGAGGATGGTGAAAGGTAGGAGAACTGAGATTCTCATTGTTTGGATAAAAGTCATAATTCATGCCAGTCTGGCCTAAAAAAATCTGCCTTGAGGAGGGAGGGACCAGCATATCTCACAACTTCTAGAAGGAAGTTTCTGAGCTGTTGAGAGCCCTTTCTAAAAAGCCATATGTACTTTTTCATACATGCCACCAAAATATCTACACTTCATGGCCAATAGGAAACACAATGGTGAAGAACAGGTGATTTTTAAACTGAGAGTCTCCAAAACTAGACCAGATATGGGCCTACAAGAGAGCTCACCAGCTCATAAAGTAAGTCTACATAAATAACAGTCTCAGGCATTTGTGTGGGCTTCAGTGAACGTACTCAGTGCATGATGCACTCACTCGTAGAGGCAAGACTTACTCAATATGCTGGCTGAGAACAAACCACATCAGATGCTTCAGAAAGGAATTCCACCAGCTAACAGTAGCACAGAGGATGTTTTGTGGAGGACTTTTGAATGACTGTTTTTATGAACAGAATCCACTCCCTCGAGTGTCAACACTTCAGATGCAAGGAAAATTGTAAGAACAAAAGAATTTTAGAGAAATCAAAACACTACAACTCAAACTTGACTCAATTTTAATTATATAAAGTACAAAATTATTTCAAACTGAAATATCATTAACATAGGTATTATTAAATTACCCACTATTAAGAATGTTGACGACGTGATATCTTCTGATGTGAGAATCTTTTCTTTTGTTTCTTCCAATGTAACTATATTCTATGATCAAAAAAGGTGTCAGGTTTTTTTACAGATTTGGTATACAAACTAAATAAATCTGTTCATTGTTGTACTAATCTAATATAAATGGACACATATTTTATACAGAAGAATATCTAATCCTTTTAAAATCCTGTTTTAATCTGTGATGTCTTGTAACAGTGAGTTCCACACACCAGTTGCGGTACTTTAAAAGTATTTTCTTTCATCAAATGTAAATGCTCTGCTGCACAATTTAACTTAATACCCTTTTTTTCTCAATAGGAACAATCAGTTTTACTTTCTCTATATAATCCTATATTCTGTTTATTTCCACCATGTTCTTTCTGATTCATCTGTGTTCTGCAAAAATTATGACATTTTCAATTTACCTTTAAATCATGAGTTTCTCTGCATCTTTATATGGTGTCATTTTCAGCTTTCAGATCCTCAGTTATATCCTTCTTGACAGGCTGAGGGCTGCGGCCACCCTGCTTGAGCAGAGGGTTAGAGACATCCAGAGGTCCCTTCCCACCTCTACCATTCTGTGATTATGTGAAAGACACCTAAATACAAATCGCAGACCAAGGTGGGAATACAAAGTAAACAGATTAAGGTCAGAAACTACTACTTCTGACTTCTTGTATAGCATACATGTAAAAGCAGCATCAAACAGTGATGCACCCCATCTCTGCATGCCTTACAGACATTAGTGTGGAGCACTGGGGCCCTGGGAGGGAGTGCTACAGTATAATTTTTCCTCAGTACCTTCCTTCATCACCAGTTCCTCCAGATTTGCAGGTCTGTGAACCTGAGGGAGAAGAGAGAAAGCTGCTGGTCTCAGTAGGAGAAGGGAAGACACAGAGGGAAGAAGCCCAGTGAGTCCTGGGCACAGGAAGGTAGAAGATATGGGACAGCAGGAGCAGTGAGGGCACACATCTTGCATGAAGCTCATAGATTCTGGTTGAAGCAGGAAATACTTTCGTCTTCCGAAGTTTCCAAAGAAGGCTTCAGGCCAACTGTAGACTTGTGAACATGTCTATGAACATGTATTACATGTTTCCAGTATGATTGGTTTCGTTGTTTGAGAGGCTTTTTTCTGAGGATGTAAGTAAATGGAAGTATAAACCTTAACCTAGAATACCTTTTTCTCTTTCAGTGTTTATGTGAAGGGTTTGATCTGATATGTATATATGAATTTATCCTTTAGGTCTTTCTGGATACAAAGGAAGAACTGGGTTTTCTTTAGAAAGGGAAAGAACTGAAACTTACTTGAAAGGAAGTGGTAGATATAAGTTGGCTCATTGTTATCTTAAGCATTTCCCTTCTTTGTTGTGCTGGAGATAAATGAATAGCTGCTATGCATGGACATACATGACTCTCAAGCTCTGGTTCCTGATTTTTTACAATTAAATCATTCAACGCATGATAGAGTCAAACTCCAGCAAAAGGCATTTTATTCTTGATAGAATCTGGCAGGCACCACTTTAGCAACACAGTCTTGGGTTATCTGCTGTTGGCATGCTGATCTTTCCCACCCTACTTCTCCTTAATGACAGTGGGTGTGGTGGGCATCAAAACCACCATCCTTTGTGCATACAATTTTTTTAAGCTAACTCTTCTACAGAAGAAAGGCTCACACAGCTGTGCTGCAGATGCAGATACATCTTCCTTTCCCCTTAAACAATTCAGGAATATGTTGCTCAAGTTCAACCACACTTGAAAGAGACAGCTGGTGACTGCTATAGGAGAAAGTCTCAAATGACTGCCACTACTCAGGGCACCGCAGAGGGAAGGCAGCCAGTGTGGTAGCTGTTAGCAGCAGGTGGCTTGTCAGTCAGCCACATGTAGGCCTACACTTCTTTGTATGGTTATTTCTCTCCTAACAGAACTACCACAGGGAATACGGTGCCCATACCTGAGGGAAAAGGTGTGATGGAAGGTAGGTAGAGAAGGAGATGGTTAAAAAACATGGGCTCCCCCTGCTTCCATTAGTTCTTTGAGCAGACAAAGATTTGTTTAAGTACACCCTTAAGTATTCAAGGCATTAACGAAAATCCAAAGCATCTTGTTCATTTCAATTGCTTCTCCACCCACATTCTTCATTGAATTAAAGGATATCCTACACGCGCTTTTGTTTCACTTATTCCCCAAAGATCGTTTCATCACACACCAAGCAAGGATCCTCAGCATATTCATAGTAACGTCTCAGTCATGGCATTCAGCATTATGATGTTCTTGGCACAAGGGATGTTATTAAAGGATTGAAGAGATGAATAGATGGCAGATTTCCCCAGGGCAGCACATCAGAAAATGGACATCAAAAGAACCTGGCTCAAAATGCAGTGGGTATTACCAGCTTCTGGCAAATTTCACTTATTTCTGAACAGTAACACTGTCAGGCTGCATTAGGGACATGTCCATCCTAGAATACCTCCCTAAAACTATGTTTGCTTATCCAGTAAAAGCACTCCCATTTCAACACCCACCCCTCTAGCTAAAGCCAGCATAATCTTCATTAATCAAAAATATTTTGGGCCAAATCCAGATACAATCTTACTCAAGTCATTAGCAATATCCCAGAGCAAACATGGCACAGGCTCTGTAGCCATCAAAGTTATCTTTGTTTTCTTCAGTCATTTTTTCACAAACCCAACTGGATTGCCCCAGAAACCCTGCAGATCTCCGAACATGTGAATATCTCTTCCAGGACATGCAGGTTGTCACGTATTACACGTCATCTTCACAGACCCCAACGGGATGACAGCCCACAGTCTGTGACAGGAAATTTTTAAAATTTCTATTTCCTCTTTCACCAAGAACTGGTTGGAATTTATTTTCTTAAAGCTATTTTGAACCACGAGCAACAATCCCTGAGTAGACATTGAGGAAGGAGAAGCACACATACTGACATGATGTCACCACCTGAATTATTATCCTGGGATATAAAAATAGTTTGAAAAGCAGCATGGCCAAAATTACCGTATCATTTAATTACAACCTACTTTCATGACAGGCCGTCAGTTAATTAAGAGTGTCAAAATGCTGAATTGCCTCCAGCTTCCACATGCTTTGCAAATGACATGGAAGTCATCGTTTTAAATAGCAACAGCTTAACTGAAAGTGTAAAATCCATAGTGAAACACTTTGAAAAACGAGGCAGTCAGCTGAACTCACATGAAATTCCCCACACCCTACATTCACTGGGGAAGACTGTTATAACCATTTAATTTGCTCTCTGAAGATCATATTCACCTGATGATTTGTGTTCAAACTATTTTTCTGAAATTTATATAATTTTGAAAGTGTTATAAAACAGGAGCCCTAACTGACTGTGGTCTGTGCAGCTATGCCCAACGCCTGGCTCCAGCACTGGCACTGTCCCTCCGGGCTGCTACAATACAGGCAACTGTAAAGCAGGAAAAGGCTTAGAGGAAGGTGCGGTTTGGGGGTTTTTTTCTTCAGAAAAAAGTCACCTTCACCAGCTCTCGAGTAACACATGCAGCACTAGAGAAAACTCTCTGTAGAGGGAATGGTGTTTGAATAAACCTGAAAGATGATAGAATTGTTTTACACATTTATTATACCTGGCACGAAACCCCTTGTTCTCTTCATAGGACCATCTTTTTAAATAAATGATTTTGTATACATGATGTAAGATAACAGTTTTATACATATTGTAGCAAAGCGAAAGACCACCACAGGGGAAAGCAGACTGAATAGAAAACTCATGCCTGAACCAACCACCAAAGGACAGTGCCCAAATGCAGAATTAAGCTGAACATCTTGAAACCAAAACAAAACCAGCATAGTCCCTCTCCCTCATTTTCTCTTTGCTAATGAGGTGATTCTTCCATTGGACATAGAGAAAGAAAAGTTTTGTTTGGCTTTTGGATTCTTCCTGTTCTTCCACTCCCCCCACCCCCCCAAGGAAAATGAGTGCTTCACATTGGAAAAAGAAAAAACCTGATGAGCAAACATCTCCCCCTATAGTTTGCAAAAAGCTGAGCACCTTAATAATGAAGAAAATCTGGTCTCTTGGCTGAGTAAGAGAACCAACCTAAAAATGAGACAGAACTTTATGTGGTATGGCAACATGGAAATGTATACCTCAGAGATAGTGCTTGAATAAAAAAGGATAAGGCTACAAGAAAGCAATCTGAGAATTCAGCAGAATTGTGAGTCTCATGGCTTCATGACTGTGGCAGTGTCCAGCTGATTAACAAATTAGGGGTTGGAGAAAAAGACAGACTGAATTTCACGATAATTTATGTGTGGGACTAAGGGGAATTCATTAGGCCTGTAATTTGTGCAATAGGCAAAGGACTTCAAATAATAGAAAGAAGCAAATGAGCTTCCTAAACTGAGTTCAAAATGCTCTTTATTACTAAAGATTTTGATAAAGAAAACATTTGAGCTTGGTAAAAATGCCAGCCATGAAAGTGAAAGCTGACCAGTGAACATAAACAAGAATGGTTCACTTTGCCAGGATGATAAATACTTCAATGCAATTTTCACAAAATGGTGATTGTTCAACAATTTTATGTCTGTTTCAAAGGGAGTATGTGTTGGATGGATCCTGTTATCCAAGTCCTCTCGTGCTAGGACACTATTACTATTTCCGTAAGGATGAAGCCCTGAGCCCTGTAAATGGACTTTACTGCCATTTACAATTACTGAAACCCAGTTGTCATTAGTTTGACTATGCCTATGGAGGTTATCGTTTAAGGAAAAGGGCCATCTTTTATTCTGTGTTTTTACAGAAAACAGTCTAACAAGACTTTATTATCCAGCAAAGCCTATTAAACAATATGATGATGCAATATTAGTTGCACACTGTGTTCTCCCCTGAGTGCTTACCTTCAGTGTTTAACAGGCAATCCTTGAGATCAGATCCAAGCGTTAGCCCAACAGTTGCTGGAATGGCATTGGCTACACCCATTTCCACTAATGGTGAAAAATATCCCATCTGTTGCAGCTGCACTGGCTCAGCAAATGCTTTGGATATCAGCCTGTGCTAGCCTCCTTATTCATGAAAACATACCTAAAATTCCCATTTGCCAGGCGTGGCATTGAACTTGGACTGGATGAGTCTGGAATCCCACAGGCTTTGGCATATAGACACTAGGTCACAAAAAAGTTGAGTGAAAGGAGCAGTAGCATCACTAGTGTTTTGTAAAGATCTCCTTGCTGAATGCAAGTCACTAATTATTCCAGGCAGGTTGTGCCCTCTTCCCCATCAGTGCATTTCTCTTTCACTAGTACACGGGGGCGGGGGGGCAGGGGGGAAGTGAGACACATGCTCATCTTGATCATGTAATTTATTAAGTCAGCAGTGATTGCAAACAAGGAATCATTCAGCCTTACCATCACAGCCAAATCCCACCACTAGACCCCCATGCAAGTGTACATGTGTAGAGAACAGGGTCATGAGTACACACACTTTCTGCCCGTCCTGTGAAATTGATGGCTCTGCTTGAACCTTCTGTTCTCTTAGCAATGTTGTGACTTCACAACAGGGTAGCAAATCCCTGCTCAAGCAGAAGGGCATTGCTTCACCGGCTGTAATTAAGCCTATAAAAAACCCCAGCTTACTTATGTCTTGCTAAATCACATGATTGAGATTTTGTGGAGTACTGCGAGTCAGAGCACTTGGGAAGCCCTGTCTGGCTATTTCCTCAGCACCTCAATGAGAGATGTCTGTAAGTTGCTCAGGTTTGTAACTCGGTCAGTGAGCTGAATGTTTTAAGTTTGCTAAAAAAGGTTGGTACGTACCCCATTTCAAACTGCCAGAACCCTTGCAAAACTTTTTTGCCTATGATACAGGATTAAGCACAATGTTAGCCAATAGAATAGGGCACAGTAATTAATAGTACATTACAGCAGGAAGGTGCTTTTTTTGGGGGCAGCAGCTCTTCAGCATCTTTGCTGTCTGCCCTTTATCTTGCTTTTACCAAACCAGAGATATATTCGGAGTGTAAAACCCGCAAACATTTTTGCTTTAACAGGATTACTTAACTATGATAGGAGCAACTGTTAAAGCTTGTTTTTATTGTGCAAGTAGACAATGCATGTAATACCTCCCACAGCATTTTTTTATGTGACTGTTTACGAGGGTAAGACTAATTGAAGACAAGTATTTAAGCACCTCTCTCTCATCTTGGCTTGTCTAAGAGTTCACATAGAACGGCAAAAATTGAACCAAGGCACATCTCATACAAATTCTAAACACGGATTAATGTCTCAGCAGAGAAACTAATAAAAAGAATTTCTCACCATGTTTATTCAATGCAAGTGAGGTCTTGTTCTGAAGAGCTACTGGTTCATTTGTTCTTTCCTGACAAATACTGGCCATCCTGAACCATAATGAACCTGAGGGCCCAAGCAGTTTGAAAGTGTTAGCATACTGTGATGTCAGGCAGCCAAATTCAACAGCTGTTTCAACAGCTATATAGAAAGGAAGATGACAAAACCAGCAGTCACAAAGGAAAACGTACTTGGTATACATTTCAGGTGACAGTACTGTGAGCTATGGAGGAAATGTGGGTTTAAGACATCTAAACCTTTTATTACAGCTTACTGCAAACTCAGGGAGTGCTTGTGCAGATTAAAACCGTAAGAAGTGTATGCATTTTTCACGGGAGTTTCCATCAGTTAAGATGCTAATGATGTATGTCTGCTTGTTCCCAAAGAACAAGCAATCTTGCTTAAAGAAGCCACCAAGTTCTCAGTGACCCAGACTGCACTATAAAACTCCTCTATAATTTAACAAAATCATCAGAACACACAAAACAATAGCTAGATTATCCCTTCAAATTTGACTATAGCCTTTGAGAGAAAAAGAGTGGATGGAATATTTTTACGGAAAACCCATTTCAAGGTTCTCAGGAGAACTGAGGTGGAAAAATCACCGTGTAATGGGATAAACTACTACAATTTCAGGGCTGGAAGTGGCCAGTGTGATTTCTCAGTGTGCACTGCCAATGAAAGAAACTCTGCAACTCAAAGGGCAGGAAAAGAGATAGAGGTAATAATATCCTTGTGTTCAAAAGTTAATAATTTACAACACAGAAATCATGCAGCTGAGAGATAGGTGATATAGAAAAGACTAGAAAATGTTAACACATTCCCTGTTTTTCAGAAAACTGACATCACTTTTGTGTCAAAATAGAAGGCTCAGCAAAATATCCAGCAGCAGATTATGAGAAAACCTGGTGTCTTTCAGTCAAGCTGAGGAAGCAGGCTGTGGGAAACTTCAGACAGACAGGGAAATAAATCCCTGTTCAAGTAAAAAATATTTTAGGCCCTATTTGCTTTCTTTTGGAAACATGCAAAAATGCAAGCCATCACTAATTACAACTGCCAATCACAGAGCAGACCAGAGTCTCCAGCAATAGAGCAAGCATTTCAAAATGAACAGAGCAGAAATTTTAGTTGCATCATTACTCCCTGGAGACTGTGAAAATGCTGTAAGCAAGTTACAGCTATTTTCAACTAAACACCATGTGTCAGAAACCATTTGAAACCAGATCTTGTCACAAAAAGGGAAATGCCTTATTAAAGATCCAGTAAATAACTTAAAAAGTGATTTTCAGTGAACAAGAACCTGCAGCATGAATCAAAACTTCAGCAGCTTGCCCCTCCCAAAAAATCACTGTTCACGTAAAAAGCAACAGGCAAGATGGGCTCACAGGGGAGGGCTGCGTTCGGGTGCTGTGCAGCTGCAGAGCAGTGGGATGGCTGGGTCAGAGGGTGGCTGCGGTAACAGTACGCTGGGGTCACGTGCTGCAGCTTATCAGCCCACGGTGCAGGCAATGCCTGTGCCTCACAAGGCATAGTGAACCGTACTGACCCCCTATTTCACAATTAAAAGTTTAAGAACAAACTGCAAGTTACAGTATCTGATCAGATTGGTCACCCAAGGCATCAATATGGTCAATCCGTCCCTTCTTCCCCAACTCAGTATAACCCTGGCAGCAGCACCGCAGCTTCCCCCACACTGTTGTGCCAGGACAGGCCTCAGAAGCAGCGCAAGCAACAAGCAGCAGGGTTAAAAGGCTACTTCAGTCTGTGGAGCTGGTTTGGGTGGTGGTCATCTCTACCCAGCCTGCCCAAAAGGACTGTGAGCAAATGCCTTCCTTTTAAAGGCAAGTTACCATTTATTTCACAGAACTTTAAACCTACCTAGCAGGTGGTAAGGCAAAGGCAACCAGGATGGGCCCTGAAGCTACAGTTTCCTCTGCAGGCACCCGCTCACGCAGAACGAACAGTGGATTCAAACGCTGCCATCACAGCTCATGCTGCAGTTTCACAAGCTGGCTAAGCCATCTGAAGCAAGCGCCAGGAGGAGGAACAGTCGAGCTCTTAGCCCAACTGCCTGGTCAGCAGCTTTAACAGCAAGGTGAGCTGAAAACCATCTGAAAACTAACTTTACAAAAAATAATTTACAACCAGATGAGCAAGCTGATCCAGCTGACCTCAGACATCAGCTACTACTGCTGGCACTTAGGAAAGCGAAGGAAGGGGAAGACTTTCTCTCTGTGTGGCAGGGAAGCCTGAGACCGGTGAAGGCCTTTCAGGGAACTTCACTCTTGGTGTGCAAAGGTTGGTATCCTGATGACAATCTGTTGAGATTTTAAGTCTTCACTTACCTGCGTCTGGCAATAATTTGCATTGCTTGGAAGTTTCCAGCTTCATACAATTCACGGCCTCAAAATCAGACCCGATGTTCTCAAAACATAGTTTGTGCCACATTTCCCAATGTCTGTAGAGAGCTGGTCACACGGCACTGGCTCTTCTTTGTCAGCTAAGTTGCATTAGACAATCTAAAAATACATTACATACTTTCTAATATTACTTTTCAACACAAGCAGTTACTATAGCTGCCGCAAGGATGTTGCAAGAAAGGGCAAGAGGTTGCATAACTTACTCAGCTGGGATATCTGCACTGAAAGGTCAAGGTTTGCCTTAGCATAGATACTTTTTATCAAAAACATCAAAAACAACTCCAAGAACTCAAAATGAACAGATAATCTCCTTTTACTCCAAAGAGGCAACTAACTTAGCATAGTTAGAAAATCCATCTGCAATGCAAAGCTCAAGGAAATGCCACCTAGTATTTGAGAATCTGACAGATATCAGGTTGCCAAGAAAAAAGTGAGTCTGAGCAAGCTGTGGGCCTGTTGTTTAGTGAGAGGGTGTTTAATAGTACTGACGGCCCACCCAACAGTATACATTTATCATGTGGAAGCAGCTCTTTATACCATTTGCACAGATGTAGCTCTTTTCTCTCAAGAAGCATCCAGGTTTTGTGTTCATTAATTTACTTCACACATAAAGAGGTAAAGCAGTACTCCTGAAATAAAGGCAAACCAAGGCACTGGAAGATGTACGAGTTTGTTTTTTCTTGCCAAATACACAGCGCCAGAGTCTGAAATGAAAGCCCAGTTCTGAACACACTGCTCTGGATATCAACCCAAGCTTGCCCGCAAACATACCAAGACCACCGACTTCTGAATTAGAATTAGTCTCTTCACTTGCTGTGCTTGGCTACCTGAATCCTTGATTGACACCGCCGCCCTCATGATTCTGAATAAATCCATGAAGCTCTTCAGTGCCTGTAAACTGGTCTTTGAAAGGGAGGGGATAAAAAAAATAAAAGTGACTTGACGGGAAAGCGAACAGTTGAACATGAATAACCACTCCCTACAGTTCTGCTGTCACTTCTGTCAAGTTGTTACCGCTATTGTTGTGATGTGCTTATGTTCCACGTCACTTCATTTGCTCAAGTACAAAACACAGATCATTTAATTAATCTTGATCTCCAGAACAATCCGTCTGTTCACTTTGTTAAACAAACGAGCATTGTCTTCAAATAACAAAAGGAGACTAATCTTAAGTGCCAGGGGAAGAATTCACTCACTCACGTTCACTGACGGGGCAGTTTGCTCAGCCCCTCTGTATATCCCCACTGTCTGGAGCAACACAGTCCGATTCCAGGGAA
>JAVJGI010000032.1:28612055-28622888 GCA_035590275.1 Ibycter americanus | reverse complement strand
ACGAGCATTGTCTTCAAATAACAAAAGGAGACTAATCTTAAGTGCCAGGGGAAGAATTCACTCACTCACGTTCACTGTTCACTGACGGGGCAGTTTGCTCAGCCCCTCTGTATATCCCCACTGTCTGGAGCAACACAGTCCGATTCCAGGGAAACTTAGGAGGATCCTTCCTGGGACATTCCTCAGTAGAGGCATGAATTAATCTCTTACCTATGGCACAAATTCACTGCTCTTTCTCAGTTCCTTCCTGTTAACAGCAATACACTGGTCAATCGATGCACTGCTCAGTAATTAAATTGCCTGTAAGACCTCCAGTACTCATTCTGTACACACCAAATCCAAAACTTTACTTGCGATCCTGGCAGAAGGGAGTTCATAGCAACACCTAGTTCCTTGGGAAGTTGACAAATACTTGTGAATTATCAACATATTTCAGTAAAATCTCAGTAGCAGTTCTAAATTCATCCTTACTCTTCTTGTGCACTCTTCCAATATTCCTACATAAAGTTAAAATTCACCTAAACCCTATTTTTTTTTTCCCCAAGGTCTGTAGAGTATGTTAAATGTTCTTTTTCTATCAACTCCTTTCACCCTACCAACACTCTTGGCTGCAAACTTGTTGCCTAGTGCTGCATGAGCCATCCCTTTCTAGGGCTCAGCACCAAGCCTCCAGCGTTATTGACTGTACTGTAATCTCTGCCACCCATCATACGTAAGTTTGGTTTGTTGGGTTTTTTTTACAGAGCAAGCACGCCACAACTGCAGGTTTTCACAGATGCTCTCATGCCTGAGAGAAGCCAGCCAGTCCCAGGTTTCCCATCCATTAGGATGGGAACCACACAGAACTCCCAGTCAGGGCAGGAAGACTAGCATTTGCAGTCTTCCACATTTGCCAAGTTCTCGATTCTTTGGTTTTCACTGATTCAGCTTTGATTCTCCCACACACAACCCAAGAGATGTTTCAATTCACCTTCTGCTCTATCTTCCTATTTGCAAAGCACTGCCAAGTTCTTTACCATGTCAACAGTGTTTAAGTAGTGAGTGATAAGCTCAAGGGCTTCAGAAGTACCGTGGTTACCATGCTTCAAGCCAAGCAAAGAACATTTTAATCTTCACCTTCACATGGGGAGTTTTTATTGTACCAATGCTCCCCAAAACTACTTTTAGTAACTTTGCATTTCCATCAGCATGTACAAACAGTTTCCAGTTGTATCATGAATAAATACGAAGAAAAAGAGCTTTTCCCACAACAGCCTTGATGGGTTACTTTTAATTAAAATCAGTTTAATGATTGATAAGCTCTAGTATTTCCAGCAGCAAATGATAAGTGGTTGACTGTTTCCAGATACAGTGAAAAAACTGAAGATAATGTAACTACATAAGCTAGCATAGTTATTTACTGGTTGTCAAACATAGGAAAGACTGAGTTTAGCATGTAAATTGTCAAGACCAAGAGCAAAAATTAAATGAGTATTCTGTAGGAACCTGAAAGTTCAGCTATATAAACTCACGGAATCATTGTTTCCAATGCTTACTCTTCATCTCTCACATAATCACCTCTGCCATCCTTCGTACATCAGAAACCCATGAGCACAAATTTTCAGTATCTGATTAGTATTTAGGGGGAGGGGATGTCCCACACACAAACTCAATACAGTTGCTACTTCAAAACGTTCTTCATTCATGCCCCTTAAGCAAAAGGAAGAACACTGCAAATACCTGTTTCCTAGTATCCTTCGTTTGCTCTTTGAGCACACAGAGGCAGCAAAAGGCTATTCAGTGTACCTGTACACACATGAATGAAGACACCTCTTCCTTATAAACAAAACAAACACATCTGCAGCCACCTTAAGATTAGCCATATAACAAACCAAAGTTTCATTCTGCAGGGAACTCGTTCATTCACTGCAGGGAAAAATAAGGGAGTGGGTATATGGGAGTGTGAAATCCTAAAGCTCTACCAGGACCCTCCCTAGCGCTACCTGTATCTGCCTCAGCGTCAGCAAGGACATAGTGCCGTTTCAAACGGCTGCTGCATCCACCTGTCATTCCCCAGCTAGTGCTGGTGGGAGCAGAGATAACACACAAGAGGGAGCGTTTCCTCTTTTGTACTGTTATTTTATTTTTGTAGTAAGATCCATGTAGTATATAAAATATAACAGGAAAAAGTGAACAAAGCCTATAAAATAAACTGAGGAGCTCAGATGACAAACCACTACAGCTCTGCTTTCGTGGTTTTATGATGACATTGCCAGAACTCATGTGCTGTTTACCTTGTACTTTTACAGTTCTCTAGCATATGAACCTACATAAAAAGCTGATATGTTCCAATTAAGCCATAGTTAAGTGACAGATGTAGAGGAAAAAATGGCTTTCTTAAGCCACAGCTGCCCCTGACACAGGTTGCAGTGATGTCTAGCTATACCATAATGCACATTACATCAAGAACCTTTAAAGAGCCTCTGAGAAAATGGATTCACATTAAGCATTTTAAAGAAAGGTCATAAATACTGCACTGTACCAACAGTACCTCCCAATATCCTCCTTACGCCTAAGGAGCATTTGTGTTTTTTAAGAAGCTACTACATAGATGACACCAAACCTAGAGGTAGGTTATAGGCAAAGGTAAGTTACAGGCAAAAAACAAAAAATATCCCTTTAGAGCTAGTCACTGCACAAACTGCCCAGCAGAAAGCAAGGCAAAGTGTCAACAACTCTTTCCTCCCACCTTAAACATTGCTCACACGGTGCATTTAATTCCTAGTGCCATAAGAATGACAACAGATCATCAGCTGCTAGTAAATGCAGTCATGCCAAGAGAACAGCTTGAAGTTATTCAAGCAAAAATCTGTTACTGTGCAAAACTGGTGCACTGGACTGTTACCAATGAGACCTCCAAGTTCAGGAAGTGACCTGATGGTAGAGAACCAAGGTGTTTGTTTTCCTTTTGACATGGGAAATACCCTACGTGATCAACAGGAGAACATACTGCTAAGCCTACATGGAAGGAGTCAAACATCAGCTTGTCTCAAAAAGTTAGAGACCAGAGAAAAAAAAAAAAAACGAAAAAGTTAGAAACGTTAAAAAAAAGCACACTTTTCTGAGACCAAGTTTTCTTATTCAAAAAGTTAATGTACCAAACAAGCAGGCACAACAGCTTGCCTGTGGTATCATCTGGGATCAACACAGGGTTGATTAACAAGTATCACGTGTACATTTCAACAGGATGAGAAACACATCTGCAAGTACAATAGTTAACAGCAAATTAAACCCAAGTTTTAATGGTGTAATGTCTTCAGGTCACAAAATGTGGACAAAATTTTAATCTTAACTACCTTCTGTGCACTATTTGGTGATAATCAAAAGTAACAATGCTGAAGATTCATTTTATTTCTACTTCCAAAGGAAAAGGGGAAAAGGTTAAATAAGTGTTCTCCAATTTGTTCTCCACTATATGTACACCCACACACATACACACACGCACATGCACACACCCCTCCAAACTGCACTGACATTTCTTTTTGACCAAAAGAGTAGATCCTGGGAGTAAGTGCAAAATGCAAAATCAACTGACAGAAAATGCTGAACAAACAGCATCATAAAAATACAAAATATTTATATTACTGAACTATTAACAGATGATGTTCTCTGTTTCTTTCAAACTTTGGAACCACATAGCTGATTTCTTAAATCTAGTCCATGCCAGCTTCCAGAACTATTAATGTTTTAGTTAGCTTCATTCTTTGATGCTTCATCAAAGTTTTCTACGAGATCTGAAAGAGATGAAGATATTTAATACAGTAATGCCCAGTAACATTACCTTCATAAGTTTAATGAAAATGCATAATTACAGGAAAGGTTAAGTAGTTCTTAACTATATTCACGTACAGCATTTCTTATGGGCAGATTTCAAAGGGCTTTAGAAAATAGTTTGTTTGAACATACACAAAGAACCAGAAATGCAGGAACACTCAGAAGAGTGGAAGTTCGAACACAAAGTGATTAAGATCTGATTTTCAGAGGTGCTCTACCAGCTGCAGTTCAGTCTTGAGCCACCAGCATTCTTTAAAGAACGCCTGAAGTTAGGCCCCCATTAACTGTTGTACTCCTGGAAACAACAAATTTTAGAGATCTGAAATTTTATGCAAGGTCACAAAGAAATAAACCAGTGCCAGAGCATGAGGAATTGAACCTCTGGGTCCATCAGTCTGTTGTTTTAGCTAATACACCATACTGATGGATATAGTAGAATGTGGTGATTGACAAAGTGGTTATTAATTTCACAAATTAAGAACTTAAAATATTTATTTATTGAGAAACTTTCAGACACTGACATAAGCTTTGTTTCTTCTACTACAGAAATAAAAAAAACCCCCAACTCCAGACTCTTGATTTAAAGACAGCCTGATGACTACGCCAATCATGTCATTCTTCAGCCCTAAAACCCTATCTGGATATTTAGATCACCTGTTCAACCTCCCTGAGAGTATTTTAATCTATTTTCAGCTAAGAATTAAGCAATTTGCACAAAGTAAATCTTTTTTCCAAAGCTGGAATCCAAAATTATATTTTAATGCTGCCCAGTATATGAAGCCTCCCTTAGCAAGTGAGAAGTATTATCACATCAAGAGCTAAATATTTAAATGCACAAATCCAAATACTTATATATGAAAAGGACATGTAAGCGTATATGTGCCTACCTGGGACATCATCATCTTCTTCATCAATATCTTCAGATTTTGGTGCTTTACTATCCAACACTATAAAAAGAAATGTGGTGCCAAGTTCTCATTATACAAAATTTGGGACAATCACACAACAAAATGAAAAACACACAGGTGAAAGACAAATGCATTTCCCCAACCCCCAGAAGTGGCAAACACAGAAATGACTGGATATCAACAGTAAGCAAGCAGCCTGACCAAATGGCCTACTTGTGAACGTTCCTATACCAAAGTATTAGCACAGCCATTTTCAAACGCTACAAGGTATTAATGCAGAGCTAGCAAAAGATCAAATGATACAGAAAACACCCAGCGTGACTAAATCTCCAAACTGAAGTCATGTGTTTCAATGCAACGATGTGGTACCAGTCAGGGACCAACATATCATATGACTCAATTACCAAAAGGCCACAACTGTAGGAAAAAGTACTTCCATATCAAGGCTCTTGCATCAAACCTAGGCTTCTGTAAGTCGTGGAACATGCTACAAGTGATCTAGAGAAATGCAAGAACTTAAAAAAATAAAAGAATACTTCTCATCGGTCAGACTTCCTGTACTATCTACAGAAAGCACAGTAAGTATCTATTGGTACCAAGGTTGTATCAAACAAACATGCTCATGACAATCTCTAAATTTTAAAGGGTATTTTACATATCAGTAGAGAAGGAGAAAAAAAAACCCTTTCAATTAAACTCTGAACATGAAATATAGAAGAAATTGAAATGACTGATTTAGAAAGAATAACTATTTGTTGAAAACATTATAACAGGTGATGTATTTTCCAGTTCCAAATACAGACAATTGCAACATGTCCAATTACAGTCTTTTTAATGGCCCTAAGTCTAACCTGAACTGTCCCCAGACTCCATTTAACTGTAAAATTACAGTAATAATTATACCACATATACATACACACACTCCCCAAGATCCAATGGTTTTAAAATAAGTAGAAAATAACTCACATTAAAAACTTTGATTTTTTTTTTTAGATTTTGAATCAATTCTTTGATTTTGAGTTCATTTTTTAAAGTCATTGTTGAATTCCAAAGGGAATTACAGACAGACGATAAAGAACAGGTTTCTTTCTCCATATCCACAATAGAAATATGATTTGTATGAAGAAAACTGAATCAATTCCCTGACAAAAAGAACCTGTTGAATTTTTCCAAGTAAGAATGTGAACTCACTTTCTTAAGTATTTTGTCATACACAGCTGCACACCAGGAATCACAGCAAGCATGCCTGACATCAATTTTTTTTTTCACCTGGGCCTCCCTATACACAATCTTGAATCAACAAAGAAAGCTGCTGTTGCGTGTTCCTCCTCCTCCCCTCCCACCACTCCCACAGCAGCAGCAAATAAATAAAAGTACAAGTACATATGCTTTTGATCACTTTTTAAGTTACACACCTGTTGTTAACCTTGGGTTAAAACATTTAATACTTCATATGATCTTTAAATCAGCAATGAAAGATTCCAAAAAGACCTACCTTGTCTTGGGAATTGTTCAGCTAACTTCCGGAGACTTGTTAAGCTGTCAGCACCAAGCTGGCTTAAAATGCCTGGAAGCATTTCTGTGATCGGTTTAGCCTCTGCATGACCAGTAATTGCAAAAGTGTTAGCAGAGAGGGAAGCTTGAACCTTGGGGTTGTTGAAGTGAATAACTGTTCCATCATCTTTTATCATGTTCACCTGTTTAAATATATAATAACATTTACCAAAATGTTGCAGCATCTTGTTGAACAAGCATGATAATTAATTCAAATCTAACTTAAAATACCAAAAATTTTTAAATTACAAAACTAGCACTCTTCCTAGAGAACAATATAACCATGATAAGAGCATCTGGAATTACCACCACCTAAACTAGAAGTAAAATATGAGTTAATGGTAAAATACGGCTTCATACATACTGTATGAAAAAGTAGAATTTAAGCGCTATAGTACTTCACAAAATACCCTTATCTAAATGCTAAGTAATAAATGTGCAGAGATTGTATGTTCTACAGTTTATGTATATTTTTAACACAGCTAAAAAACACACGCAGGTTATTAGACGGCAAGGTAGAAATGAGTTAGTATCAAGAATGTCTAGGGGAAAAAAAACCCAACATCAAAACAGAAAACCCAAAACTCTCAGCTCTGTGCTAACTCTTTACAAACTAAAAGCTCTAACAGAAAAGCCATGCCACAACAGTTTAAGACATCACAGGTCACGCAGATAGCTGTGAAAGATCAGGAAAATGTTACTGTTTCTGCAGCAGAATTGGCAAAGGCACAAGATTTACAATCTGGCCTACCTGCCGAAGCTGCCCAAGGCAAGTATGCTTCCTGCACGTATACACACAGAACTGGAGGTTTATGTACCAGCTGCACTAGAAGAGGCTTCTATGCCTTCCCAGTAATTTAATGATGACTCTTCTAAGACCAAGGACATCATAGAGTGATGCTGCTCTCTTCCTCTTCCCTGGTCTTCTGAATCACCAAGAATTAAGTTTTACAGCCAGTACAGCAGCCTGCTTTGCACCTACTGTCAAAGTTTATACTGGCATTTTTGTATAGGCTTATCTTGTTTTTTTAACTTAAATGGAGACAGAATGGAAAGTTAAAAAGGTTTTTCTTCTGAGCATGGCTAAACCACAGTTATGTAGAAAATAATTTTGTCTGAAAAATAAGATCCTTCTACCCATCCAACCAAACAGTAGTAATAAACTTATGCGACAAAACTTGTAAGCATTATTTTTAGTAGAAGTTACAGGGAGAAAACAGGAATTTGGGAACTAAAAAAAGAGATATAAAATATAAAAACATGTAAATTATCAATCTTCACATAGCAGCAGAGTTCAAAATACGTTTTGAACAGGAAAACCAAGTGTGTTGCTTTCCTGCAAAACTAAAGGATGTCCTGTCCTATGCACATAGGGAAATGGTGAAGGCTTCAAGCACAGCTGTCCTCTTAGAAACCTCTTAAAAATCACACAGATGAGTTACTAATATTTGACTCAGCATTAATAGCCTCCCCAAACTGTTCTGTCTACACAAAGTTTACCAAAGTCAACTTGTGTCCACCTGAATACAGTAACATACTGCAATTATGTACCTAGCTATCAAGGCAGAAGCATGTTACATTATCTTGCTTTGTATCAAGACATTTAAAATCCTTACGAACCATGTCTGAATACAGACCTTATGCTCTGTGTGGGGGAAAAAAAAAACCCACCCAGAAGAACCGTGTCTTTCTTTCAGTTCATGTAGTTCAGCGTATACATATCAAGCTTAAGAAAACAGACAAATTGAAGTGTTTCTGTAGCAGAGGTATGAAAACTTAGAGGCAAACCAGGCTTCTACACTGAGTCTGTATTTGCCTTTGCAAGAGAGGTATGCACCAAGTGACCTCTGGAGGCACCCTGCAACCCTGCTGAAATTAATCACAGATTAAATACTGTGCTTCTTTAACCAAGTACTACAGTAATATCGAGTTCATGATGAAGGAACACCTCCTCCTCCCACATAAAAGCATCACTCTCTACAGCGTTATGTTTGTATCATACTGATACAGTGTATCAGTTTGTATTTTATCCATGTAAAATAGAAGTATTCAAGGAACATCTGAAATCTTTATATTCCTACTTACATTAACACAGAAGCTGGTTCTGTAGAGTTTTTGCTGTGCTGTAAGAAATGTCATCTCCTGTGACTACCACAAACAGTTCTGGCAACTTTCATGCAGTAAAAGGACCTAATTTCAATAAGACACACTGGCAAGTTCTTACCCCAGGTATTTTCAAGTTTTTATTTATATTACGCACCACACAACTCTGCTTTAGACATGTCAGTTTACTGATGTGTGTGTTCACTATTCTTCTCTTTATGAACTTAATTACCTACTCTAAAGTCAAGAATCAAGACAAGTTTTGTTCTGCAATGAATGCAAGACACATACGTGACAAACAGCTTCTGTAACCACTACCTGGCAGCAGAACTTTCTCCTTCTTCCTCTAGGTATGTATGCATTAGTGTGAATGAAGCAATAATCACATGACTTTACCAATCAGTACCCAGACCTAAGTTTTTGCAGGAAAGCTGTTGTTGAAAAAAACCCACACCACCAACAAAACAATACAGTGAATTTAATTTCAAACAGGAAACACTTTATTTTATCACTATACCTCTTCAATGCCAGCAATGTTATTTACTGCCAGTTTTTTGAGGGAACTCTGAAGTTTTTTGTCATCAGCTGTAGCTGTTCTGTGCACTACCTTCTTCTTTCTGCGAGCTGTTCCCTGCAAAAGAACCAACAGACAACAGTCAGCTAAGCTCAAAATCTCACAACGCTGTAATTTTAGAAGTCCTATCACACTCTTAGCAACATATCTTTCAAGGTATGAGAAAGCTCTGTAGTCGAAAATGCTTCTCAACTTATTCCCCCTCAGTTTTAGCTGTCAGTCTCAATTTTAAGTTTTTTCTTAAGTGTAAAAGACCAAAAGGACACAAAACAGCAGCAGTATTTTCCCTTCATACAAGCCAGATTATAAAAATACTATTTACTCTAAGCCATATATAAGAAAGTTTCTCCAAGAACTTTATTTTCCCAAGATGAAGCACAAATACAGTGATTTAAAAAGGTCACTTCTGTAACCAAGTAATTAACATTTTTAAACTATTCCACAGACAGCAATTTTGCAATTTCTACTCCGCAAACTTTTGCACCACCCCACCTACAGTTAGGAGATTAGCACCAACGCTGAACAAACTACATGGTGGTTTTTTTGGGTCATATTAGCTACCTGCTGGCTCACAAAAAAGAAACAGCTCAGTGCAGAGTCAGGTAAGCCCTGGAGCGGGCACAAAGGAAGGAACTCCCCAACAGGGAGAAGAGAAAGGCAGAACTGGAACAACCAACAGGTAAGCTTAGCTTGAGCTTTCACAGGTCGCAACAAGTCACTGAATTAAAGAGAAAGCTTACACATTGGAAACTGCTCATCTAGCAGTTATGAACTGAAAGAAAATTGCATTTCAGGTAGCACTACTACAATCCTAATCACACAAAAACTGTGTATTTCAAGCCCCAGAAGTGTATTTTTTTTCCCTCCTATGAACTAAAGCCTACATTTTGAAAAACACATTTCAGAGATGTTTCTCCTTCAACCTGTAAATTACAGAAAACAGCAAATCTCTGATGGTTTTCTTACCTTTCCTCCTATTCGGACCTGTGCTTGAAGCTTGGCCAGTTTTTCCTGGTTCATAGTGCTGCACCTGAAGAATAAGAATGAGACACAAGTACAAGTTAACTATCAAAATATTTACAAAAAATTCTCAGTCCATTTTAAAAGTACTCTTAAAATTGCAGTGGATTTTTAAACTTACAGTAAATTCACAAAAACAGTGCATCAAGCAAATACATGTAACAAAAAGCTTTAGAGACAGACCACCTAAATAATACAAAATGGTCCAGCAGCAGCCTGTTTAGCTGAAGCGTTTGTCCCATGAAGAGGCTAATCAACAGCACATTTCATTTTGCATCAGTCTGAGGTACTAATTGTAAATTTCCAAGTATGCCAGTTTACTGTTGGCACCATTTAACAGAACTACTGATTCAGAACAGACCCAAATGTGCATGTACAGCACTAACTGCTTCTAGGAAAAGACCATTATCTTTAAGAGAGCCCAGGGAGACACTCATGGCTACACTACTTTGAAGACTACTTCCAAATAATGAACCTCCGATACATTTAACTAGTAAGCTGGGTCTGAACTGAGTGAGGTTCACATCTTGACAGATTTCCCATACGAACCTCTAGCAGCTGTTAATCCAATTCAATGACTGGGAAGTTAAGTCAATTGCATTCTCCGACGGGTCAGGTGGGACCTTTAAAGGAAGGTCTTTAAGGGAAGACCTGAAAATCTGTAATGGGGGGAAACCACCCCAAACCTCCCAACACAAGGAAGGAATTCCGCCGCTCAGACCTAGTGAGTTACCAGCGACCCCCTGAATGGAAGGGGAACACCCTCCGCATTCGCACTGTGCCGGGGAAGCGACGAGGCGGAGACGGGGCTGCCGCGGGCGGCCCGGGGGGTCGCCACACGGACATGGCCTCCCCGGCGAG
>JAVJGI010000032.1:28591511-28605634 GCA_035590275.1 Ibycter americanus | reverse complement strand
TGTCCCCGCGTCCCCCCGCCCGCAGCCCCTCCAGGCCGGCGGCTTCCGCCACCAGCGCGACCGAGCCACCCAGGAGGTGCTGGCCGCCGTGCTGGCCGCCCAGAGGAGCGGGGCGCAGCCCGGCGAGGTGGTCCGTGTCCCCGGCGTTGCCGAGGGGCTGGTGCTGAAGCGGCCGGTGAGCGTGGCGGAGCTGAGCCGCCTGCGGAGGCAGTTCATCAGCTACACCAAGATGCGGCCCAGTGACGAAGACTTGCCCCAGCTGGCCAGCATGTTCCTGCAGTACCTGAGCCGCAGCATCCAGTGAACCGTCACCCGTGCCACGCACAGCGGTGCCCCTGGTCCGCTACTGCAGCGCTCGCAGCAGCGAGAACATGCCTTCCAGCCACGGAGCCTGCGGAGCCTTCGTTCCCGCCTGTCGGATCATGTGGCAACAGCAGCTCTGGGAAGATGGATGCCGTGTCCCTGCAGCGGCTGAACGAGCTGTATTGCTAAGAGGGCCTGTAGGGATGCTGTTTTCCCACCCCCACATTCTGCCCGCTTGCGTCGTTCAGAAGGGAGTAGGCTACGGTTGCGTCCCCCAGTAAGTGAAGTCTCCTATGGAGACTTAAATCCCAGTAATCAAATGGTGTCTGAACACAAAAGCCCAAAAGGTGGTGACTGCAGGGAAAAGGCATGTGTGTGGTCTTGAATAAGAAGATTTTTTCCAAGGCTGTCTCCAGGTAATGTCAAACTGCAGAAGAGACTTCAAGTCCAGAACTAGAACAGGCTGTGTTTTTGGGATGCGACCGTTTCAAGAACTCAAACTGAAGCCAAGAGATAGATTTGCAAACTCTGTACTACAGAAGGGTGCTGGCTTAGCAAACTCAAACTTCTCTGTTTCAAGTTTAATAATAAAATGTGTGCCTTAAATGGAGTAAAGTCTTATTCACCTGCAGGACTATTTTATTGAGATAACTTGCTATGTCTTTTCTCTACAAGTTCATCATTAAACACCTTTAAAACCACCAATTGTATAAGAATGAGTGTTCTCATAGGAAAAATGAGCTAAAATGACAGTGTCTGTTCTGGGTGGAACTCTCCCATAAGTTTGTACCAGATGTGAAGGGTAACTTAGTTTTGCGCTTAGTTTCAAATAATTTCAGTTTTTGCTATACCACATGTATAGCTTATATAAACTTTTCGCTTTCTGGTGGATGCTTCATCCCTCATTTTAATGAATCGTGGCTTTTTGTATGTGTAGTGCTACCTGGGCTGCTAGGTGGGCTTAAGCATTGCAGAACTGAGAAATTACTACAATAATGTTTTGATGTAAGTAAGTTTCCTTTGCCAGTCAAAGTAAAAAGAATAAAGCTGAGAAAACACATTTAGTATCTTAAACTTCTGAGAGTTCTCCCTAAGAGTTGGTATTTCAAGACTGAGCGCTTCCATTTAAAACCTGCTTTGAAAATTTCTCTTTAAAAAAAGTACAAGTTGCTGTACCGATTACCAGATGGGTGAACTTTTCTGATATGAAGCACTGATCCTTCATGATAAGAACATTGTGTATTTTCCAGCCTTAAATCAGCCTCTCCTCAAAAAAGAGGCAAAATCATGTTGGACCATATGGAAACAATATTAAAAAAGTGTTTTTTCATCATCAGGGAGAGGACACTGATGCAATACAAGCTTTGCTAGGGAAATGTGTATTCTTCTTCCTCACTGCAAACAGAATCCTATGTAAAGATGATAGTGGTTAATTAAAAGTGGCAGACTTCTGTTTGAACTACTCTACGTGTTAATGGCTTCCTCTCCACCCTTTCCTGGTTCTGAAGGCCATAATTGAATGCTGCTAAGTAGAGATTTCCTTTCATATCTATCTGCAGTTAAAGAAAAACTCAGTACATCAGTTCTGCTAGTAATTGATTTAGTTGCCGCTATGTGCGTAGGTGTTTGTAATTTCTGTGTGTGAAAATTGTACTTTATTTTTAACCCCTAGTATGGTAACAGAGTTTATATAGTAGCAGAAAGCTTACAGTTTGCTTTGCTTGGCATATCCTGAAAGAAGTATCCATATAGTATGTTCTCTCTAGGTTCTCTTCCTTTCCTTCACCTAGTTGGAGGCTGTTGTTTCTGTTCTGGAAGCTGTAGCATCATTACCAGCTTCCCTTGGATATTATTCCGTAGCCTAAGGGGTTTATTAGGAAGAGAAAAGGGATGAGATTTCCAATTCCTTATTCTTAGTTTATTGCCTTAGTCAGCATTCACCAGTTCATCTGTTGAATGGTAGAAACAATGAAAGTGTTAGTAAGGACTTTGGCATGAGGGACGTGTGGAGGTAAGCGTTGTACTACCTGGGTGTGCTCAATAGCAACAAAACTCACCTGTAGTTGTATCACTTTTCTTGTTAGAAAGGTGAAATTGGTGGAAAAGTCAGGAGCAGTGAAGTGGTGGGATTCATTGCATCAGCAGCACTAACAACAGGGAATACATGAAGTTTGTAGTGTCTTTAAGGCCCCTTTGTCTAGTCACATAGTGCAGCCTGAATAGATTATAAAGGGACTTCAAGCTACTGAACCTGGTAAGCTTGACTTTGTCAGAAGGTGAAAAGCTAAAGGGATTTTTGAAGAACAGAGTTAAATGATATCATAATAATTAAATAAATATCAGGGTGATGGAAACTTAACCTTTGGGTATGATAGGTAGGAAAGGTCCAGTCAATTATTTGGGAAGAGACAGAGAATAATAAAAAATAAATTTGGTCCTTTTGCATTTATTTAGGCTGCAGTTCCACGCAGGCCCCCCGCTCCTTCTTTGTCTTGGCACTTGTCACATTTGTCACAGATCTGTATAAGCATACCAACGTGTAGGAAGCAAGCCTGGCAGCCAGAGGGTTTGCTAGGGTACTGTGTTGAATTATTGCTCAATAGAGGGTCTTACCACAGGAGGAGACTGACACATACAGACTGTAATGGGGAGAGGGACAGTTACATGACTGTCATTCACTGGATTGCCTTAAGCAGCCACAAAAATCCATCCTGAGAGCTCTCAAGCAGCTGTTGTCTCTAAGCATTTTCAGTAAAAAAGCACATGACCAGTTGTGTATCTGAGCAAATCTAAACTAGTAAGAGGAAATCTTCCAAAGAGAAAGTCTCTTCTACACAGACAATTATAATAAATTATTATAATACATATTTTAAGATTGGGAAAACTTTTTGCAAGACAACCTTAGAACACAGCAGAATCTTTACATCTCTCATTTTCTGTTGCATTTAGCCTTTGTAGAAGTCTTGACTGTTAAAATGTACATGTAATAGAACTAGGTTTAGAGGCTCAAATGTAAGCTTTCTTTGACAATTTTCTTTCTCTTTTTAGTGGTTTGCCTCTTATGGTTATCATCCACAAGTCTTGGTGTGGAGCTTGCAAAGGTAAGTGTATTTAATACTAGAGCTTGCTGAAATTTCTAAGGAACTTTTGTATACAAATCACGTAACCATGAGAAACATGAACTTTGCATTCAAAATGCAGCAACGGTATTTGTGTTTCATTTGGTATAATATCGCACTGCTTTACCTGTTAGCACTGCCAAAAGCCAGCCATGCCTAAATGCTGGCAAAATAACAGCTGTGATCCTGCACTTCCATAGTGGCTGTGATTTCTTCTGTGCTTGGCTATAAAACATGGAACAGAATGAATGATCTTTGAGAATTAAGTGTAAATTGCCTTACTTTCAGCTGGTGGTTCTTCGAAGGTGAGGCTTTGTCTCTTCCAGTATCGCAAACAGACAAGCTGGGCGTAATGGTTAAGCTTAAAGGATGAGTTAGTTGGGTGAGAACAGTGGTTTGCAGCAAGCTTTTTTGCTTCTCTTCGAATGTGACTGCGTGTGGCTTGGCCAGGCTTCATCATGGCTGCCCAGCAAGGATTGCTTGAGTTACTTGCTGTTCTGAGCTTGGCTTGAACGGTTTGGTACATATATTCCACTTACTGCTTATCAAAAAGTACCAGCTCTCCAGAGGGAGGAATGAAGTTGAGATTTTGATGCTGACCTGAAAACCTGAGATCTTTTCCACTGTCTTTACACACCTCTTTTTTTTTTTCTTGCCCCTCCACCCCCCACCCCCCACCCACTTGATTAGCTTTAAAGCCGAAGTTTGCTGAATCCAAGGAGATCTCTGAACTTGCCCATAATTTCGTTATGGTCAACCTTGAGGTAGGCTGCCCTCTGATTTGTATCCATGTTACTGCCTAGCAATTAGGCATTTGGAGTCCTACTTAACTGGTTGCATCCTGTTTTGTGTACATCCTAAATCCTGCATTCCTGAATAGGTATTGATATAGCTGATTGTTTTAAAAAGAATTTTCTTCAGTCTGGTTATTTTAATTCTGTTTATAAACCTGGCCCTCTGCCGTTGTCTCTTTAACAGTTTGTATCTTGTGTCATTCCATTGCCACAATAAAGGAATTTATATTCATTCTCTTATGGCGTCTCAAACACCAAAGCGGAGCATTTAATGCAAATTGACAGAACAGAAGAAAACCACTATTATTTTCACAAATGATACTTGCTTAGGTAAAAATAATTTTCTTTCCTTGGAGAGGGGAAGATACTGCAATTACCTAGCGTCTCGTCAAGATGTAAATTGTTCAGGGTAAATGGAATCTGAAAGCAATAGCTTTTTTCTTTAAAATGAGTGCTGTGTTTTGTTAGGTATCTTGCTAATATGTCCCCTCTCTTCTGTCTTGCTTTGGTAGGATGATGAAGAGCCAAAGGATGAAGCCTTTAGTCCTGACGGAGGTTACATTCCCAGGATCCTTTTCATGGGTAAGGCATCCACAGCTGTTGTATCCACTCACAGGGCTGTGTTGCTGTTGTTGCCACCTAAATTTCCTATTTGTTTTCTTGTTTCCTAGACCCCAGTGGAAAAGTCCACCCAGAAATCATAAATGAGAAGGGAAACCCCAGCTACAAGTATTTCTATACCAACGCTGATCAAGGTACATGCAAAGTAGTTTGAAGTGCATTTTTAGTGAGATGAAACTCTTGATACTTCACAGCATAACTGAGAGCTGTTAGATACAATGTTGAGTGAGAGGTTCTTTTATGCCTTGAGGAGCCATATTCAGAATCGTGATTCACCTCAGTACCCACTATAGTGTCTATAGGACCTAGACTTTGTCTCCAGCTGTGGCATGGGGAATCATGCAATTTGCCTGATCCAGCTACAAATAGTTGGGAAAAGGGTGCAGGACTGTGGTTTTTTCCCCACAGGTTAATTTGTTGATCTACATGCTGTAACTGTATTGTTTTAAAACACTTTCATTACCAGTCCATCTTGACGGTTTTGTCTGAAGATTAATATTTGAATTCTCTCTGTCTAATCTTTCAGTTGTCCAAGGGATGAAGGAGGCCCAGGAGAAGCTAACAGGTGATGCTTTCAAACAAAAACACCTGGGAGACGAACTATAATGAATACACTGAATGATGCTTTCCCGTTACTTCAAAACTCTAAAAGGAAATGATTAAACAGACCAAGAATGTAGGTGCACTGAGGGGACATAATTGTCCTGTCAACAATGTTAGGTTAAACCCTGTTTGGAGTTCGCACACATGCATCAGTTACAGTGTTACCTCCTCCTCTGCCTGGCAGTGTGTACTGTAATGGTTATTTGCAACTAGGTAATGTGAAAATACATCACACTGTGTGTTCGAGCAACCACTAATATTTGGTGTTAAAAGGGAGGTGTGTAGGGCAAAACATTTGAGGACAAACAGTGTGATTGGAATAACTAGAAGTAGCCAACATTTTGACACTTAATCAGGGTTGGATCCCTCTTTTCTCACTGGTATTATGTGATCCCATTGTTTTTACTGGGGATTCCTATGAATGGGGCATGTTCCTGGGCCAGGTGTTTTCTAGACATCCCAAACCATGAATTCTGCCACTAAGCCAAGTAGAATAAATTTCATGAATGTCCAAGTAGCATGTAAAATTATTAACTCTGCAAACATATTTTTTGTGTAAAACTGTGTGATTCATCTTTATCTGCCTTTGGGCAGCAGTTTAACTTTTTCCTTACGCACTCACCTTTTGATTGTTTTATCACGTGAGGGTGGGTTATGTTGAAGCTTTAACGGGGATTCCCCTTGTATTCTTTGAATGTTTTCTGGCGAATGCCTTGCCATCACATTGTACTGTATTTTTGTACCAGGGTGAAAAATTAAACCTTTTTAAACATAAGCATGCAGACAGTGTTTTGTGGTAAAGGGCATAGCTTTCCATTCTTAAGGATGGGGGAATGTATTTTTGTTTATGTTGCAGTGGTTATTAATACTGAATGTCACAGCTGAAGAAGATTTCTCCTTTTTATAATTAAAAAGACAACAGCTGCTTTTCCATGTAATTACAATTCAGCCATTTTTATACTACCTATACAGTTGAGGGCAGGGTAACACCTAGTGTTTATCTACTGGAACCGAAAAGAAAAACAGAGGCAGAAAAAATCACCTGTTGTGACCTGCTGGTAATGCTTTTCCTAATGCAGCGCAGGGAGCTGTTTGCTGCCTTTGCCACAGGGCGCATTGCTGGTTCATGGTCAACTTGTTCTCCACTTGGACTCCAATGTCCTCCTCTGCAAAGCTGCTTTCCAGCCTGTCAGCCCCCAGCCTGTATGGGTGCACGGGTTATTCCTCCCCAGGTGAAGGACTTTGCATTTCCTTTTCTTGAACTTCCTGACAACCCTCTCTGCCCATTTCTCCAGCCTGTTGAGGTCCTTCTGAATGGCAGGACAACCGCTTGGTTATAAACTACTCCCCCCAGTTTTGCATCATCTGCCGGTTTGCTGAGGGTGGAGTCTTGTCCGTTCATCCAGGTTGTTAATGAAGATGGTGAAGTATCAACCCCAGGGGTTCTCCGCTAGTGATGAGCCCTTTTCAGCCCAGCAGTTCTGTCAGTTTTCCATCCACCTCACTGCCCATTTATTTAGGTTGTACTTCATCAGTTTGTCTGTGAGGATGCTATGGGAGACAGCGTCGAAAGCCTTAGTAAAGCCAAAGCAACCACCACCTACTGCTCTCCCCTCATCCACCAAACTAGTCATCTAAAGGAAAAAATCCTGTCCAAAGGCACTTGCCGTAACTTCCCATAACAAACACAGAGATCATTTTCTACAGATAATTTTTGAGGAGCTATCTGAGGACATTAGTTAGGGAAAATTGTTGTATACAATAAACCCAACTTGTCTACTGAGTCCATTTTTACTGTCCAATAGCGTTATAAATTTTACTTTTCAGATCAGTCTCCCTTTATGGGATTTTAGACACCAAAACTCAGTTGGGCACTAAAAGACAAGGACTCAGTGGAAATAATGTAATTATTGCACATTACAATTACCCTGCTCAGCTACTAAATATTATCCACAGGTTTTATCCTCTGCTTCTCTTGCAAAATTAGCAATGAAATTGGAACTCGGCAACTATTCTCAAGTTGTATCAGCCTTCAAAGTAAATAATTCTGTGTAAGTCCTGAAAAAGGATTTGTGTTTTGCAAAATTGTCTTTTTTTTCCCAGCTGTGTCAGTTGACTTAATAAAAATTAGGTCCTGTCTGATGCTCCTTATTTAATGTATAACCTTAGATTGACATGACTGTAAAAAATCATTGCTACATCTTTTTTTACTTGCCACCAGGGGGAGGGCTCTGCTTGTTCATCTGGGATATGATTCAACAAATAATAATTAAAAAAACAATCTCTGATGCCAAATAGCAGGGTGCACCTCTGCGACTTCCCAGGCACGCGTTTGCAGCAGCTCTGCCTTTGTCTTTGCAGTGAAATTACAGCCTGTGACACGTACGTTGTTTATCCCTTTCTTCGCAAAATGCACTGATGTCAGAAGCAACATGGCCTCAAAGTAATTTTTTAAAAGTTCATCTACAGACATCTCCCTTCAGTGATGGATGTGGGCAATGTGCTTCATCCTTTACATTTAAGACCATCCTCAAAAATTACTCTCCCTCACCTCTTCTATTGTGCATCTCCTTTCCTTCAGCACTTTATGCCTTCCAGACTTGCTGCTTCCAAAGGAAAAAAATATTCCATGATCCTTTTCACTTTGTTATCTGCCTGCCTCCTTTCTCTCTCATCCTTCCCTCTATATTCAGACATGGTGAGCTGGTACAGCTTCCCCACCCTCCCTTCTACTTACTCTCTTCTAGACTATGCTTTTGTCCTCTGTAGCAAGGTGGAGCTTGACACCTGCTAGCCTGCTTGGCACTTAGCTGAGGTCTCAGCAGCATACAACGTAAGTGCTGCCACAGCTTGATTGCTAGGGGCAGCTAGTTAACAAGTGTGGAAGCAGTTTCACGTCTCTGGATTGCAGGCTAAACTTACTTTTGATCTGTTACTTAAATATTTTCCTGCCTGTTAGTTTTATACCTGGGCATTTTAGTTGCTAATGCAGAATCTTTTACACTCTTCTCCTTTTTAATCTAGATCAGGTGATACTGCTGGTTGGCATTTTCCTCTGTGCAGAGGGATACATCTTGAACCTTCCATCCAACGGTTGCTTTGTCTGTGTTGTGTAACTGTATGCATACAAGCAGCTCCACGGGGTTTAGAGGAGCTGCTTACAGGTCAGTGTGTTGTAGTTGCATTTAAAGTTAATTATACACTGCAGCAGCTCAACAGTGCACAGTAACCAAGGCCTCAGATTAGTTTGCCCCCATCAGCTTGTTTTGTGTGCTGCCCATCTGCGTATGACTTGCAGTAAACCTGCCTACTTACATAACTTCTTTGGATGCAATCCCCTTGGATTCTCAGCTTCTGCACTGCTTGTGGTGATAACAAAGCCCAAAGACACTTCAGATTTCTTAGTATAGACCCGGGGAGCTGCCAGGCCAAATCAACCTCATGTAAACAAACATGCTGTCAGCTCTCTTTCTCCCAGAAACAACCCACAGAGGGAAAAAAACCCCAAAGTTAATTAAAGAGTGACTAGATTGCAGCTAGCCATCTGGCAGCCTGGGAGCAGAGGTTGCTTTGTGCACCTGGGGCTGAGCAGGCTTTAAGGAAGTGTCAGCCAGAGACACGGGAAACCTTTCCTTTGCCATGCTTAGCAGCAGGGAACGAAAGTGCAACAACCAAGAATGCCAGCGTGGCCAGAGTGGCCCGTCCATCATCCTGGCTTACTGAGGTTAGTAGTCATCTACTTCAAATGCACTTTTGTCCCCATGGCTGTTTGTCTGCCATCGTATCTAGCCTGTGTCAAACTGCTAGTGAGCTTCATTCATTGCCTTCACTTACAGCTTGTGTAATGAATACCTCTGAAGTGAGATATTATTAAACCCATATGAACGCAAGGTCATATATCCACAGAGGTGATGAAACTTTCCGTAACTTTTGGCGAGAAGAGAGGCATTTGCATTTGCATTATGTTGTGATATTTATCTGCAGCTGACCCAGTATTATGCCTGATCAGGTTTTCCCAACCAGGAGAACCACTCCAGGGTTGTTCCTTGATAAGCATGGCTATAGGTGGATCAAAACTTGAGACCTGAGGATGGAGGTTCAGGAAGCAATAAAGGTGGAATTACACCAAGCAGAACTCTATTCAGGGCACAGGATAAAAAGGAGAACTTCACTGCAAGTTCACACTCATCTCAAAGAAAGCAAAGCCAAAGGATGAAGTTCATTTAAAGACTGCACCCCACTTCCAGGCAGTTGTGGAAGTTGTCTTTAGGGCTAACTGGAGAGGAGGGCTTGCTGCCCGGAGGGAGCCAGAAAACAATCATGAAGGTCTGTCAAAGTGGTAAAAGTCACTTTGTCTCAAAACTATTAGGCATGTTAATTCAATCCCCCTTGCTTCCTCCAAGGTACAGGTGCTGATTTGTTAAGCAGTTTAGTCAAATAAACTCAGTTTGCTTTTCCTTTCAAAGTTTGTCTAGCGTAAGGAGTGGCTGCACACAGTTCCCAGGCCTCCCATTGTGTGGGGAGCACCGCTCCTGTGGGAGGTGGTGATTCACTCTGGCAGCGCCAGCCTGGTGCCACCACGTCAGCCTGCCCGAGGAGCGGGAATCTCCACTGACAGCTGCCAGCCAGCTCCTCTGGCCTGTCACAGGCAGTGGGGACAGGGTCCAAGATTTGAGTGATCCTCTCCAGGCTGTGAAAAATGTACAGTTTTGTAATGGCTGAATCTACAGTAGGTTCCCTCGATTAGGAACCATACAAAAATATTAAATAAAGAGACCCCAAGCTTCTCTGTTCACAACTATGCTGGAGGCAGGGACTGGCTGACCTGTGCTCAAGGCATTCCAGGTTCTGACTGAGAACAGCCAGAGAGGCTGTTCCACGCCAGCCTGTGCTGGCACTCCTCCCAGGATGGGGCAGAGTGGCCCAGCAAGCACAGTGCGGGCAGCGGGCAGGGTACATCCCAGGCATGGGATCACCGGGTGGGTGCTGTAAAAACATTTGAGCATTTCTGAGCTGCTCCCGTGGTCTGCTTTCCTCAGACCAACACAGGTGTCTCCTTTTCCATTTCCCATCTCCCTGGTATGATGTGGGGGATGAAGGGGAGACAACTTTCTAGTTTCCTCCTTCTCAAAAGGGCACGATCCCACTGCTGCCACCCAAGCCAGGGCAAGGGTGCGAAAGCTGACAGCAGCTACAGGAGGAGCTGGGGCAAGGCTGAAGGGGCAGAACAGTCTGGACTGAATTTGTCTAAGGTGGTAGGTAACCGGTTGCTCATTAGAGATCATTTGTTGGTATACGCTCATTTTTGGACCATTTTGCACATGCACAGCATGGTGTAGGTAGATAGGCTGCAGAAATATGAATTGATAAGAACTGCAGATGTCCTCCCCACTTTCTGAGTGTGTTTCAGGACACAACACAATAAGCTGTGCACAAAAGAAGATGCATTGGCAGCATGGTCAAATCTGGATGTCACTTTATTTTGCTATTTCTAATATTATGAAGAGTTTTCAAAATCCCATTTGTAAGGATTTTGGTGCATTAGCCCTGTTAAAGAGAATCAAATTCACACATCTTGGGAACGCAGCATGGGGCATACATGCTGTTTATTGCACATTGAAGTGAAGAAGCACCTGTGTGAATGCTACCTATTCAAATAAGGAGGACTTTGACAACCCTTCCAGTTGGTGTGTTTTCACCTAGCTTCCCTGGACAACAGCTGGTAATAAGCCAAAACTGCTGCTTTGTGTGCAAACTGTGCTTCTTTGGGATACAGTTTTGTCTGTGTGTGCCCAATGCCTACCACTAGCTTAGACGCTGACTCTCTTAGACTCATGGTCATTAGTATTACTACTACTTACAGCATTGCACACAGCAGACCATCACCCTTGATTTAAGTGCTTTGGTGCTGCTCTTGCTTTAGTAATAAATCAATCAATCAATAGTGTTTTTAGAAAAGCGGGAGCTGAAAAGATTGAAATTGTTTCCTTAGATCAATTGTACTGTGTGAGGATGCAGTATCTTGAACTAGAAATGTAGTGGAGTACGCATGCCGTGCTTGATAAATGTACTTGCGTAACTGCTGTGAAAGAGTGAGATAGAGCCACACATCAGGAAACAAGATAAAGCATAACATCTGCTTTCCCTTCCACCTCCACGGGCTTGTGGGATTTCTCTCCTGTTTCCTCATTTGCACATCTATAAATCTAAAATAATACAGACCTCTGTCACAGAAAGTTGTGTCAGCATCTCGGGACCGTACAATGTTAAATCCTGGAAGGGAAGTGCACTAGAAGAGCTAATAATATTCACTCCATAAATTCTAGAAACGTGGCTAAACAAAATGATAGATGGAATCGTTACAAATTCCCCTGTCTCCTAATTGCCTGGGTGCACCCCTTCTTCTTTTGGTTAGCCCTGACAGAGAAAGGGCTTGTGCATCAACACTAGCATTTCAGGGATGGCATGAAATCTGGAAGAGCCTTTGGAAAGTAGGCTGAACAGCAGCTCCGCGCTCGTGTCTGCAGTCATGGGATGTTAAATCAGGTGATAACTAAGCAGATGCCCAAGGGACCCTAAGTCATAATGTGTCCTCTGCATCAAAGATGTGGGTATCTGCCCATGACCACTTACCTTCCATCTTGGTGCTTTACAGGGCTGTTGGCTCACAATGGTTTGCTAGATTGAGCGTCAGTCAGCAGACAGAGAGACAAGTGTTATTACCGTCACCACAGACACGATGTTGGGTGGAGTGAAAGTCAGGTTTTGGAAAAGGCAGGGATCACATTTCCCAGAGCAATGAGAGCACTGCAAGGAGCTAAAAAGACTTTTGCAGGTGCCAAGCCTGCTAGGCTGTCTTTAAAATAACTGTTGTAATGAGTCCGGGGGTTTGTTACACTATTGATTATTTCAGGTTGTCTGCATAAAGCTGACACCTTGCTTACGGCTTAAATCAGGGCCTGGCTTATATAGCAATAATTTTAGTTGGGGTTTTGATGGCAAATAAATATTTTCGTCCTAGATGAGGCTAGAAAATCACTCCAATGCTGTGTAGAATTGTCCACTGGGCCACCTGGCAGATAGCTCTGGCTTGAGTATGATGAAGTATAATAAATAAAATGGAGAAGCTGTATGGCATCTCTGATCTGCAGTGAGGTGTTCCTCGAAGCTTCTCTGCGTGTCTCCTGTGATTGTTCCTAAAATGCACACCTTGGCTAGATGCTAGTTATATAGCACTACCGCGCTCTATGGCTTTCTACATTCTCACGATATTGTTAACTAGTCAACTGTCCTGGGGGAAACAGCAATAAAAGCAATTTGCAGACTCCTTTAAAGTGGCTGAACTGTTACAAAGCTAAAGCTTGTCCAAGGGCCGGTTGACCTACAAGCCAGTCCAAAGATGGTTACTGAAGATCACCAGATGCGCAAAAAGCTTTTACAAGTAGCCAAAGTGATCTCCATCCTGCTTGGGCAGTGCCTGAGCTGCAATGAAGTGCTGCACACCAAACAGCGCAGCACACCACGATGGGGCTGGGTGGGAGAGGAACAGCACTCCAGGGGATGTGGGTGGCTGCAGAGGCACCTGCACCCCCTGTTTTAGAGCCCTGAGGTCAGAGGTGATCCCTGGGGGCTGCTTAGCTGGTTGAGGAGAGGAGACAGGAACCCTGCAACTCCAGCACCTTCCGGGAGCTCCTGCTCCGGCCTCCCCTCGCAGGAGCCGCTCTTTCCTGGGGTCCATCACGACCCTCATCTGTAGTTACACTACCGAACTATCAAGCTGCAACAAGGCTTTCCCACACAAGGTTCCAAAAGTTCATCTACCATCCGTGCTGTTTCCTCACCCTCTTCAGGCCAGTCCACCCTGTTTCTTGCCTCTGCTGCGTCTGGGTTCCTGGCTTCTCCTCCAGCCAGCCTCTCCTCATCCAGGCCCCCTTCTTCTCTCAGCTTCTCCCGGGGCCTCTCCCCATCTCTCCTACATCCCTGGGCTCTTCTTCATCTGGTCTCCTCTTTCTTCACCTAGTGCTCCTCTACCACCAGTGCTCCTTCTCTTCCAGGCTCCTCAGTGCTATTTAGCCTGAACAAGCCACAGCTGTACGTTTTCCACATCAGCCAACCCACCACGCCAGAAGCGAGCCCACAACTGTATATAATCAATGTTAATTAACCCTCTACACTCATCGTTATGGGGAGATGTGCTGCTGTCTTTGCTGGCTGTTTGGGAAGCACCTCTGTGGTTACCTGTTTAAAACACCCGTGATTTTGTTCGCTTTCTCTGAGGGATCACCTCCGAAAGAAAGCTGTTTTGGCTTCCCAGCAAGGGACAGGCCACAGCCAGGTCTCTGACTTCGAGCTTGGGGTCTGTTTGTAGGATTTTAAAGCCAAGAGAGTCTGCTGGAACCTCTTGGTGAGACCTCCTACAGGCAAGCAACCTGGGGAGATCACAGGATCTTCAGCCTGTGATCACCAGGTAGATCACAGCCGCTGCCGCAGGTTTTGTGTCCTTTTCCCAGCAGACCCGACCCTCAGCCCTCCCATCGGTAGGTCCTGCTACCACAGCCCACATTAGGCTTCAGAGTTAACGGTTCTGTGAATTCCAGACCGTGTGGAGAGCGCGACAAGGACGGCAGGTTAGGGTGGCACCTGGGACGTCGTTCCCGCCACCGGGGCTCCGGGAACGCCTGAG
>JAVJGI010000032.1:28568230-28590877 GCA_035590275.1 Ibycter americanus | reverse complement strand
GGTGCCGTGTGCCCCTGAGGTGCGGTGTGACGGGCAGGCCCTCAGGAGCGGCGGGGAGGAGGCGGTAACAGCAGTTACAGCTTTAAAATAAATATTTGCCAGCAGTCAGAGGTGGTATAATTCTGCTTTATCTTTAAAATAGCCTGAGCGGGAAGGGGCGGCTGGAGGCCGGCGCCTCTCCGGCTGTTTTCCAGCTGGTGTGCGACCTCTGTCAGTTCCTGTCACCCTGGACCGTTGTTTTCTGCTCAGCGAGTTGCAGCTGTTAAAAAGGCACAAACTGGCGGGAAACGGGGGGTGTCGGAGGGGCTGGGGCTGCTCCGGGCAGGGCAGAGATGTGCCCTCCCCCCCCCCCGCCCCGGGTGTGAGGGCGGCCACACAGGCTGTGCACTGCCCCACCACAGTGGGCTGCCAGCCCCTCACACAGAGGCAAACAGGTCAGTCTTTGGAATGTAATTAATAATAAAAAAAAAAGTATAAACTTATCAATATCTCTGGTTTATGCTGTACGAAATAGCGGTGGTCTTTTCGCCGCGTGTCCTGAGGCTGTGCGCTGTTTTCCCCCCACGTTTCCCCTGTGCAGCAAGGCCGTGTCGTC
The DNA here is from genome assembly GCA_035590275.1 of Ibycter americanus. Taxonomy (NCBI): domain Eukaryota; kingdom Metazoa; phylum Chordata; class Aves; order Falconiformes; family Falconidae; genus Ibycter; species Ibycter americanus. The sequence goes on along the minus strand of JAVJGI010000032.1, from coordinate 28,590,282 downwards.
TGGTGCGTGTGGTAACGTCGCGCGGTGGGTATCGCCCGCGGTATATCGCTAACGCCGGCACGAGCGTTCCCACCTTTCTGCCTCCCGAGCTTCTGTCTCCGTGCTGTCCTTCTTACACCACGAGTCGTGGTTAGTTTGTGCAGTGCATCAGGTTGATCTGACCTAAATTAAGACTAACCTGACCAAAAAAAAAAAAAAAAAAGAAAAAGAGTGGGGGTAGTTTAATTTCAACTTGGATTTTTCCCTCGGCCTAAGACAATATAAGACCATGGCCTCAGGAGTTTAATTCACGTTTCTGTGTGCTTCCTTGGTGGCAAACCTGGTTTCAACCTCTCCTGCTTTGTTCCTCATCGCTCCCTCCTGACCTGGTGTGGCACTCTCAGTAGTGCTGCTAACAGTTTGTGGGGCTTTATAGTAGCCTGGATTAGCGCTGGGTTCAGATGAACCTCCTCCTTTAAGCGTTTTTCCCCCTCCCTCTCCCTCCCATGGTAAAAATGTCAGTGGAACTATAGTCTTGATCTGTGTATTTGAATCCGTACTCAGATAATGGGAGCAGTGGTAATTGGATTATAGTGCACACAAGATCAAATCCATGTGCTGCTGTATGCAAGTGTATAACTGAAAAGCTTTTGTTTCCTGTTATTTGTGCTTGCTATCCTGGAAGTGGTTGTACATGCATTTACTGAGACCTTGGTGTGATCACTGCCTTCAGGTCTGTTTTATCAGGACAATTTGTAGTGTAAGTCAGAAGAAAAGCAAATAAACCAGTCTTTAAATCAAGCTTCCTTTGCAATTTTGACAAAATTGTGCTGCCCTCTGCAGATATGATGAATTTGCAGGTAACAAATGGAGAAGACTTGCCAGCTTTAGGTTTTAATAGCAGTAGTTCTTGCAACATCTAGGTGTAGCAAAGCGATACACATGGTATTCACTAGCATGCTAGTTGTCATGTAATAGTCATGTTAGTTGACTTGTGTGTGGTTCAGCTAGTTTTTCCTACTTTCATTTTCATGTGACCTGACGTAGGTCCAGATCAAAATGAGCAGGTCACAGCACCGCGTTTCAGGGTGTTGTATCACATTGGCTGGCTGTAGTGCCAGGGAAAGGCACTCGTGTCCGCTTAACCCTCCCCGGTAAGTCCATGTCTGTTCTCTGTTACTTGTTTGGCCTGAGGAAGTAGTTTTTTCTGAGGCAGTTCTCAGTGGCTGACATCGAGAAATGTCCTGAACTGGTAATCTCAGGTATGCTTCTTGCTGTAAAAATACATCTTGTGCTTAAAGTTCTGCAGTATTTAGTGAGCTCTTGCAAATGTGTGCTTAGCTTACTGCAGTGCAGTAGTATTTGATCTTTGACATATGCAATAAGACTTACATTTGGAAGTGTTAGCTAATTAAAATACGGGAATTGCAAGGGTGCTTGTTCTAGTCCTGGTTAGCAGGTGGCTTGCTTTGCAGCATGGAGAACATCATTGCATACAGAAACAAAATAACTTGTTGATCACAGACTTTCTGCTTGGAGGAGGAGGACAAAAGACAGCGAATTAAACATCCTCTGTGCTGCAGAGGCATCCTGAGCTGGCCCTGTCTCCTGTGTGGTTCTGTTCTACAGGTGGTTACCACAAGACAATACCAGTCTCCAACCGCCTGATTTGGTCAGGACAGCAGCTTGCTTTTACCTATAAATGAAAGGTTTTAGACCTGGTGATGCAGAAAAATCTGTAACTTTATCTCCTGCACACCAGTGGGGGAGTGTCTACCTGAGTCTGCATATGGCCCGACTAGCTCCAGGTAGTATGAGTTCCATCATGTGCCTGAACTTGCCTTATCTTCCACCACTGTGGAAAGGCATGGTCACAGCTTTCTCTGTGGAGGGCTGTATCCCAACACAGAACGTAGCTGTGCCCTGCCTTCCAGCTGGGGGAGGATCAGCAGGGAGTTACACATGTCTTGGCAGCGGAGTTGGTACAGGTTCATCTCGTGTGTTTGCTCCAAGTGCTTTTATGTCACTACTACTTCAGTGTATTCAGTAGTTGGATACTCAGAAGTATTTCACTATTGTCAGTTTGTTCTCAGAGAATCTGAGGCAGAACTGCCAGGGTGGAGAGCCGATGAGAAAGGGACTTGTGTCCGTTTTCTTGGCCATCGCTGCAATGTTTGTAACAGGAAGCAAGGGCTTTAATGATGGTGAGTTTTATAGTAGCAACCAACACCTAGAGCTCGCACTGTTCTCTGGAGTCAGGGCTGGTTTCAGGGTCAGCCTCAGCTAGCGATTCTGTAGGTCTAGAAATTGGTTGGCTCCTTGGGTTTCCAAACTCAGTGGAATATTCAGGGAATTGCGGAAATCTCTTCTGCATCTGCTCTTTAGGGCATAAGGAGGATGTAGATCTCTTGTTCTGTGCATCATTTGGGAGAGAGCTGAGCTGGCCTTGGTTAGTGGCTCCCCTTTAGAAGAGGATGTCTTTGTACTGTTAAATATTTTCCTCCGTGTCTTCTGGAGTAGCGTGTTTGTCAACAGGCAGGGAACTATGTGATGATAAAAATGCTGCAATGAAAATCCTCATAGAAGAGAGTAAAAAATGGGGAAACTTTTATTTCTTCACATTTTTTGCCACTGTAAAATTAGAGTGACTAATTCCTCCTTCCTGAAGGTTTTGTTGTGGCTCTAAAATGGACTTCAAGGATGTTGAAGGTTATGGAGGAAATGGGAGAGGCATGGCTCCAGACACAGACATTTGGCTTGAGGAAATCTTTCTAACAACAGTCCCTGCCTGCTGCCTAACAAAATGTAGTTGTAAAGGTAGAGAGTTGATGGAAAAGGGTGATATCTACAGGTTCTTGACTTTTGTTCCACACCCAGCAAATTCTTAGAAGACTTTTTAAAGCCTGTGTTCCCAAATTTGAACGGGTAGTAACAATAATAAATAACCACCTACCTTGTTTAGAGGTTTTTATCGTTCAGTTGTCATGCATATGTTGAACTCATTTTTAGCATGTGAATTCCGGACCAAATCCACTGCAAGCATCTTCTTGCAAAGACTTCTGGACTCATTAATAAATCAAATTTTAGTTTTTGCTGTCAAGATCAGGGGCTCACATTTTTAAAGTAATAAACATAGACTTAATATTCTTTGTGTTTACACTGTTGAATTATTTTTGTTCTAGATCTATCAATTAAGTTATTTGGATGACACCTCAAAATCAAGTTCTGGACAGTACTGAAGTGTGATCCAGAGGCTGTCCCAGGGAGCAACTGTTGCAGAGGGCAGAGGTGTGAGAACAGGGGGAAACATAACAGATGTTGAAAAATGCGCAACACTCTGGGCAAGAGCAAGGTGCTGTCTTGTTGCCAAGTGAGGTGATTGTCAATTGTGTGGATCATGAGAACAGATTTGTCTTTGTTTGATCCAAATTCTGACCTGGAATAGGTGGCTGCAGCTTGTTATTTACACAAGTTCTGAATTTGTCCATGTGTTTTGGCAGTTTGCACAAGGCAAGATAATGTAAGTCAAGATGACAAACGGGGTTTTACCTTTGTTTACTGGAGAGGAAATGCACTAGAGACAAAGTTGGCCTTTAGATTATATTAGCCGTGAAAAAGAAGACTAAATTCTGTTAGGTTTTTCTGCTCTAAATCTGAAATAACTATTACTTGAAGGTAGTTATTTTTGTATAGATGCAGACATTTTGTAAGTTGCAGACATTTCCACATCCTACTGCAGTTTGCCATTGCAGCACAGTAGACTTTGATGCAGGCTTTGTGCAAAAGACCGGTGTATACAAGACGTATTTCAGTTGCTCCTTGGTTCCATTTACTTTTCTGCCTTTCTGCAGGAAATGTGTAATGATTCCCACCTGAGGTTTCGCATCCACTTGTAGGATTGATCGGGAACTTTTATTTTAGATTAATCTAGATAATCACCCTTTAATAAATTTTAAACTGGTGGTTGCAAATATCTGCTGTTATCTTAATGTCTGTCACTAACTCAAGCACAAGTTTCTGTTCTCTTTGTACACCAGGGCTTTCCACTTCACTTTCAGCGAAGGAGGTTCAGACCTTTACACAGCAGTGTGTTCACAGTATGACCTGCATACCTATTAGTTTCTTACATAATATTTCCATTATCCATCTTTATTGTAAACATCGTAATCCTTTTGCTTCTACATCGCAGGTTCAACAGTGTGACCACTCTCTTGATTCGTATACTCACAGCAAAGCCTCCATCTGTCTCATGGATTGTAGATCTAAATTGGTAACTATCACTTGCTTGCAGTATTTTTTAGCGGTTATGTTAATTGCTCATACTGTGTTTTCTGCTACTGCTAAATATCTCTTGTAGTAAAGCATTTGTATAAGACTCATTGAGGTTACGGCCTTACTTGCTGTATGTACTTATTCTTAGGACAGCATATGTTGGCTGTAAAAAGATTCCATTACTTGATAGAAATCTGATTCAGGATTTAATATTTTTTTTCTGATGACAGAGCACATAAAGGGAGTGAGTTTTTGTAATAGAAAATTGACATAGATGTGCAATTTGTGAACTGGAATATTTTTAATGTAGATGCACTTTTTAAGACTTCTTGGGGAAAAACCCCACAAGTTATTAACTCTTTTGGAAAGAGGTTATGCTGCATGTCAGTAATGCCTTTCATGGATTAGTGCTAAGCTGTAAATATTAGAGAAGAAGAAATCTTTTGGTTTAGCTACATTTTTGTTTCTTCCCTACCACATAACTTACCAAATAGTTTCCACAGCCTTTTAGCATCTTCAGAGCTGTCTACACTGCTGCTGTCCTATGTTTCTGTTAAGAGCCTTGGCGCACGTGTGGACTATTTGACTTTAGCACAATGTATTGACTTTAGCACTATGTACGTGGGTGGGTTTTTTTAAACTTTTACCTTTGTTTAGCCTCATTATTTCTGCTTTTACCAAATGAATGTATCTAGTAATCTCTTTTCTTCCTTCCAGGCTCCTCAGTGTCTATGGGTAGCCAGGAATCCAATAGGTGCAGCTGTGTTTGTGACTGTGCCCCTTCTCTTGTTGCCTGCTGTTAAGCACTTATTCCTTCTTGACTGATAGTTGTTAACTTCTTTCTCAGTTTTTCTCTGGTGGCTGATCTTGAGCACTGGAACTTGGTGCATTCAAAGGAATGGTTTAACACTGATAGCTCTGTAAGGCAGTAAAATAGCATGTCAGGAGAAACAGCAGAGGTTCAGTTGCTGAACACACGTGAAACAAGGCTGGACCCAGCCTGGAGTGGCATGCTATTGTAAGATCTTTGACTCTTAGAAATATAGAGGGGCAATTTCTCCCTCATCTTCTCACCTGCCTAATAAAAGAAACATGTGTGCTAGCAGATGATGATGAAACAGTTAAACAATCACATTTAAATTGCTGCTGGTCCTATATAACACAAAACATATGTAGTAAATTTGTTTCGGCTTTAAAAATAAAGCGGTGACAAATATTAAATATGTTTTTACTGTTATAAATGCACATAACTTGTAATACACAGAACACACAGGTTGATAACAAGTTGAGATTGCGGATATGTCATGGTGTGTAGTTTGACGTTCCATCACTGTGACTGTGTTTCATAGTTAACTGAGGTGACTGACAGCAGACAAGGAGACTCTTTCCCAAATTCAGATTTCTTCCTCATGATGTTGTGAGAGAGAATGGGATGTGAAAATGGCCATGTCTTTGAACAGACCCGTGTAGCTGCTAATACAGAGACACCTAAACTTCCAAGGTAATGATCAGATTTCTTGTTTCTTGTCTGTGAGAAGGTAGAGAACAGCCCTCTTAGTTTGTAGGCAAAACCGTAAGTGCTGGCAACACTTGAAGCAGCCTTAGTTTTTTTACTGGAAATGAATGGATGGCGAGATACACCAGTTGATTTCTACCCAACACCATCAGCTTTAGACAGCTCATGTACTGCTTTTCGCTGAAGATGGCTGTAGACAGTAAATACCACGGAACAGGGGCAGCAGTAACCACTTTCAGTGATCTGTAAGAGCGGTAACACTTTGGTTTGTGTTGCGTTACAGAACAGTTTGATTCTTCACCATGATGTTGGTCACAAATTAAAGAGCACAGCTGTGTGGAGCCATCTGTATGACACATTTCAGTGGGTACTGAAGGCAGCAAAGGCTGGTTTCCCATGGAGGTGTCTTATGGTGACAGGCTTCTTTTCTTTAAACTTCATTAGACCAAAAATAGAAAATAAAGGCAGGAGAGCCACCTTGACTGAGGAACCTATTCTTTGGTGGCTAATAAGCTCTGATTAAGATTTTATTGCTTTAGAGCATTTGTAGCATCCTCCTCCTGTGTGGTTTCTCAGTCTAATAAAAGACAAGCTCACACTGCAGGCTTTTTGCTCAATAGGGAAATAATAAGGTATCTCATAGCGACATAACTGCCTATTCTTGCAAAAGTAGTTGGAAGTGGATGTGTTTGAGACCTTATTCCCATTGCTAAAGCATATGGGGAAAACAGGTTGTCAATGTTAGTATGCTCTTCGCCACAAAGAATTGGGCTGCCCAGGCAAAGAACTTAAAGATGCAAGGTCTCACACTGAAGTGTTCTCAAGGACAATCTGGTTGTCAGCTTTTTCTTCTCCTGGGTAATGGATTTTCTGTAACATAGCTACATCTTTCCTGTATAGGTATTTTCTTGAGGATTATTCCAAGGCAGTCAAAATGGTAACAGTCATGAGCCTCTCTTTTGCACTCTGTGTTGCCAGCTGTGTTTAACTTGGTCTTCTGTAACAAAACCCTAGTTAGTCTGCACGTCCTTGTAAAACAGCAGAGATGCTGCTGTGTTTGGAGACATCCTAAGCAAAGACCGTATGTGGCTGTGTACCCAGAGAGCAGGGGGTTACACTGGCAGCTAAACGTCCTTTCACCAAGGAGGAAATAAAATGCTCCAGGAGTGATGGCTGCGCGAGCTGTTCCAACAAGTTGGACGAGAGCTCCCTGACATAGACGTGTAGTTGTCTTTCCCCCCTGCTGCTGAATCTCTGCCAGGTGTGGAGGGCCTGCAGGAGACTTGAGTTTGTGGACCTTTCTCTCAGTAGCATAGCAACTGCTATTGCTTGCCACTGCTCGGTCCCCTCCACTTGGCTCCCTCAGCTGTGATGGTTCAGGAACTGAACCAACTTTAAAAACAGCCCTGCAAAACAGGAGAAGTTGTAGGAGGAATTATTTTTAACTGGGATCTCTCTGTTCTCTGAACCAGCTCTCTGCGTGGTCCTCAGGAGTGGCATAACTAGGGAGTGCTTGGAGCAGGGGTGGTACAACAAGTGCGGAAGAGGAAAGGAGGGGAGGAGAACTGGGAGAAAGGTCTGCTGATTTCTGGCTTCAGGATTCAAGGATAAATTCAGGGGCAGCCCTGGTGGAATACAGCTTCAGTAATGATCAGCCATCTGAGGAGTCATCAGTAATTAGTACTAAAGTCCCTTCAGTTTCACTTTGTTGACCAGAGGAGGGGCAAGGGAAAAGTCAAATTTAAGCAAGGGGATGGAATTTTCTTTGAAATTTTTGTGCTCCAACACGGCCTCTAATGATTCAAGGAGCCGACCTGCAGCATCTCCAGTGTAGCACAGTGTCACACGCAGGCCAGCGAGTGTTGTGCTTCTATGACAACAGCCCTGCGTTCTGTGCAAGTATCATTTGATCTTATTTTCTGCATTGTGCTTCTAACAAAGCTGCTCTAGCTGGCCACATGCTGTAATTGCTTTTTTAACTGAGATCTGAAAGTTGCATTCGTAGCCAAGTACACTTTTGAGTATAGCAGTCTAGGGGGGTTAATGGAAGCAGCAGTGTTTCATTAAAAAGATCAGCTTGGAGTGTGTGGATGGATTCTGCAAAGGCAGGGGTAGAAAGAAGATATTGATTCCTGTATGATTTGTTAGAGGTCTGCCTCTGAATCTTTAAATGACCAGGCTTCAGGTGATGAGGAGATCCCACTTTTTCAAGCCTTTGTGAGTGGAATGGAGAAGTAGAGATTTTTGATGTGGTTTTTTTTTTTCTTCTTTAGGAAGTGCACATGTGTTCGCAGTGGCATTTGTGGAAGATACGTATATGTATGAGGAAGATAAATTATTCAGAGATAACTTCTTACTGTCTTCCAGCTTGGTGATGGTACAAATCAACTGATCATCCGGGTTCATAATTTTTGCAGCTGCGATTTCTGGCATTTGAACTGAGGCAGTGAGTGTGTTGGCCTGAGTGCATGGAAGTCAGTTGAATGTTGAATTCTTCGTTTTAGAAATTCCTGTTATGAACCACAAGACGTGGGTAGAAGAGCCCTTTTCTGATACACTGGTGAGAAGGGAATTTGTACGTGTGTTTTCTGGAGTGCTTGCAAAGGGCTGTAGTCTTACTGAATAGCAGCTGAAGTTCAGAAGAGTGCGTATCAGAATTGCATTGTATCCTACAGAGAATCACTTGTGGGAAGATTTTACTGCATTTAGTGCAGCTGTTGACTATTGAGCCACTGAGAAAAGTTCTTCAGGAACCGTACTTGTTGATGCAATTTGAACAAAATGTCTGCTGCACTAGCCCTCTTCTGTGTGAGAAAGTTGCATGTGTTTAATCAGAGATAAACAGCCATGCGTATTTTACTGAAGTTTAAAGTGGATCAGTTTTGGTTTGCTTCCCCTCTGTTGGGAATTTAAGTCATATTGTCATCCCTATTTAATTTGCCTTTGGACAGCATTTTGGTTTATAACTGTTCAACTACAGTGAGTTTTGAATTGCTTTGTTTTGTTTCAGTGAGTGAGTGAAGTCCTGTGTGCAGGTGAGACTTGCCAAGAAGGAAAGTATTTGGGCACATGGTGAGAGTAGACATTGTGAGTTTTGTTCCCCAAGGTGCCTGTGAATCTGAGTTGAGGGGAAAATTAACTTACTGCTTTGGATGCCAGGGGAAGAAGAGACTTTGTTCTCAGTGCTTTCTGACACTGCACACAAGTAGCACGTCCTAGTTTGGACGAGTAGCTGCTGATGAGACCTGTGCTGTCATTGCACCAGTTTCCCAACCCTGTGACCAGTTATAAGGAGCCAAGACCTTTACTTGTTTGATGTGGGGTAGATTTTCAAACATCTAAAAGTGTGGTATATCTGTTAAAATGTAAAGTTTCCTTTTTCCCCTCTCTGTAGTAATTTGGTCTGTATAGTTGACTCCTGCTCTGTACAGAGATGAAAAGTCAGGGCCTTGCCTTCGCCCATGGAGTGTCTAAACTGCATATGTTAAAGCAGCCAAGGCTGCTCAGTGAGTTCCACCTGTCTGGATATTTCAGATTCTGCAGCTGTTTTTTGGTTTGTGAAGCCAGTTCAGGGTCACAAGAGGAGGAGGGACCTTTTGAGGCTGCATCTTCCCCCCTCCCCACCCCACTAACATCCCCAACTCTCATGTCCCCATAATAAAAAGGGGTAATTTATCCATTCCAAATGCTGCCTGCAGCCCCAGTGGACCCTCATATTTTATGCAGGTGCTATTTATTTTAATTGCAGTCTTGAGAGTACACAGGTTGGATGGATTCAAAGTTTTCAGCTGAGATTCCTGGTGTTTCGTCTTCTACTGTTGATTATTATTTTTTTCTTCCTTCTGTAAATGTTGAGGACCAAACTTTTCTGGTGGTGGTGCATGTGCTAGAAATGCGGATTTCCCCTAGTAGTCACGAAAGGAATTATTTAGGTTTACTTGCCTTGGAGGCTGCTTAGTGAATTGCGTAGTTGGATGCACTGTCAAAGATTTTAGTTCTTGGTTGCAGTACTCCAATTTATTGGAGCAACAGAAGTGGCACCCTGCCACAGGAGTAAAGAATGCTGTTTCCCCACTAGTATTTGAACAATCTGTAATAGCCATCTGTTATTCTTTTAAACACAAAGCAGTGCAACAGGTGTTTTTCTTGCATTTGGAAATCTTACCAGTACAAGTAGATAACAGAAAACTAAAGCCAGGATTTAAAAGAAGATTTCAAGGTGTGTTCCTCTTCATTCAGCAGATATAGTGGTTTTGATATTTGAAAGAAGAGAGAGAAGCTAAACATATGGTACGCACTTAAGGAAAACAAATGCTGAACTGCTCTTAAATCTGTTCTCTTTCAATGTTTGTCATTTTCATAGATGGCTTCTGTAACGGATACCAGATACAGGCAGAAAGATACTTCAGATCAAAATTTCGATTACATGTTCAAACTCCTAATCATTGGCAACAGCAGCGTGGGTAAAACATCCTTCCTCTTCAGATATGCTGATGACACTTTCACACCAGCCTTCGTTAGCACAGTAGGAATTGACTTCAAAGTGAAAACCGTTTACAGGAATGACAAGCGGGTGAAACTGCAGATTTGGGTAAGTGCCAGTGTTTTCAAAAATACTTTATATTAATCCCAGAAATGATATGATGATAAAAAAAGAGGTTGTTTGGAAATAGAATTTTGGATTTATACAGATTTTGATTGCTCATAAGTTTTGTGTGGCTGTATCATGTGTATCTCTGCAGTGTAGCTGAGTAAGTTCTCCTGAGCTGTCTCGCTCAGCTGGTGGGACTCCTGATGTGATTTGAAGCAGCTGCTCTGTGTTCCCAGGAGTCAGTGTGCTATTACACTGCAACAAACCCAAAGCAGGTCTGGAGCCCTTTCGCAGCACTTTTTGAGTGAACACTAGTAGGTGAAGAAATTCAGTGTGTGTTCAATGAGTGAACTCTACACATAGCTTCTATTATCAGCTTATGTCCTCCAAATAAGATGCTGTATCTTCCTGCAACTCATGTACCTGCTCAGCAGCATCAAGCCAGCTCACTTCATCCATCCAGGGTTCCTCAGGCAGAAGACAGAGGCATGCTTCAAACAATCTATGCTGACACAATTTCTTGGTAAATCAAATGGGAAGAGAACCTGTGCAGGTAAGCTGGAGGCTCCGTCTGCTCAAACACCCAGCCATGGGACCTTTTCAGCCTTTTTGAACTATAGCATCCTAACCTAGTTAAAAAGAAAAAAAATAAAGTTCCTGAGCAGCAGAGTGGCAGACCAAGGCCAAGCAAGCAATTGTCAGTAGCTTGTGATGTTCCTTTTTATGGAAAGCAAGTGTTTTCTTTTATTCTACATGCTGGCAAGTGACTTAAACCCTGTGGTGTAAATGCAGTTTATCCTGATGGTGCTTAAACATTTTGTGTCCCAGTGAGTTAGCGTGTTTAAAAAACCTAGACTCAGATTGGTGTGTTAAAGTACCACTGGGCTCCAGCTGGAATTTCAGTTAGCAAGATTCTTCTCTTCTGTTTTGCATAAGAAGACAAGACCTCAAACAGAAGATGAGGCTAATATTCTCTTAAACAATTTCAAAGGAGTTAGCTTACTAACTCAAAAGTAGCTGCCTACTTAGTGGTTTCTCCCACAAGTTAAGCTTAAAGTTCGTATTTGAAGATGAGTTGAAACTGGGTAGCATTTCTATGCAAATCCTGCCCAAGCTAAGAGCATAGTCTTCTAATTAATCTGAATACACTTGATTTATAATTAATCTTTAATGATTGCATTTAAATGTAGTATTTTAGTCACAATAAATAAACCCAATGTGATTACTGTTTTGAATCGTCACAATAAATTAGTGAGAATCTAAACAGGATTTTTTTTATATACTGCAACAATATGATTCATTTTATTTTTGTGTTACTGGGTACAACATACATCAAATTATTTAATAAAAGATCCTTTTCGTGTTGCAAAATTCTGGCATTGAAACTAAGGTAGATAACCTGACATGAAGCGGTTTGATTTAATTTGGGGTTTAGGTAATAAAGTTTGTACTTCAGGCCCTGTAAGCAGCTAAAGATGATTTCCATCCAGTTTGTCTGTCTTAATCTTGGAACATGAAATTCTCCAATAAGTTGTGTAAAAGCAAGACAAAGCACCATGAAATATTTGTTAGTTTGGGGGTTTTTTTCCCCCCAAAGATATTGGGATTAAAATGAATTAAGCAATATTCTTAATTTAATCTGTTTGAAGGCTTTGGGGGGAAGAAGGCTTTAATAACCTTAAACTTCTTACGAAAAGAGGTGTCAGGTGGATTCCTTAGAGAGTGGTATCTATAGGGCCTGTAGTATTGGAGTTACAAACAACACTGTTGATTTAAAATTTGTTTTCAATAAAAGGTTCATGTAAGTGTTTGACAGTTTCCAGAATGACTCGTGTTCTTTTCTTCTCTCTTTCTGTGCTCCTTGCATGGATCCCTGATGTGAGTCATGATTTAGGGACCTTAACAAAAACATTAAGTGTGTACCTCAATAAAAAACACAGTATTTGAACTTGTTTACCTCCTGCCTCCTGAGACTAAACTTGTAATTTTAATGTATTCTTCAGGGTACATGTACTAGTAGTGGGGACCATTAGCATACCAAAACTGTGCGTTCCTGTGTGTAGGAAGGTAGAGTTTTCTTACCAACCTGTCTTCCAATTACTTTTTTAATGATTTGCAGCTGCTAGAGTGTCTGTGAGTGTGGGACCGTGCGGCTCCACTGAAGACTTTGCTTTGATTTACAACTTTCCAGTTATGTTGACCTTTTTTTTAATTGTGCTCCCCTTGAGCCTGGTTTTAAGTCTTACCTGAATCAGGTTTAATGTGAAACTAATGTGAAGCTAAGTGAAGAAGAAAAAGGTACAAGTGTTTAAATTAATCACTTCAAATGTGTTTATAAAATCCAGAGAGGAGCACTTCTAGGAACCTCTAATGTTCTCTGCTCTGTGGAGCCAAGTCTCTTTCAGTTCATGGGTGCTCATGGAGACCTTAAATGTGTGCAGCTGTGGTAAACTGGAGATGCTGAAGGGCTGTGCACAAATAACCTTGTTTTGTGTCTTACAAATCTCAAGGCAGGGAGGAAGTTACTACTGCAGTGCTGTGATCCAGAGAGATCAGTGGGACTTTCTACATTGACATTTGCCTGTGTTGAACAGAAAAGCAGAATATTTGGGTGTAGGACCCCAGCTACAAAGAGCTCCTTGGATTTTCTTATAGCTAAGAAAAATTGGCACTGATTCAAGTGCCAAGCAGCTGCATGTGAAGACTGACAGTGTGTCTCTGTGTCTTTCAGGCCTGTCTCATCGCTAATATCTCCAATAGAAATTGATGAGCGTTTTTTATCTAGGGATGTAGCTTTGCTGTTTGTGCTGAGTCTGAAGAAGTCCCTATTTTGTGAATCAGGATTTGACAAGCTGTCAGATGTAATGATCAAAAAAGACTGCTGCTCTGTTTAATTTTGGTGTCATTAGTGGGGTTCTTGCTTTCTTGACATTAACACTTCAATCACCCAAATTGATATTTTAATAAAGAGTCCTTCCAGTTGTGCTGGTGACCTAGCAGTCTGGGAAGTGATATGCTTTGAAAAGACTTGAAAGGAGTATCTCTTGATTTTTGGGAGGAAAGGGACATAGCAAAGATATTCATGGTGTTGTAAAGTAAAAGGATAGCTCTGCTACTAGAGAACAAAACAGTAAAACGGTCCAGAAATGGGTTATGTGAAACATTGTTTTGCAAATTTTTTTGGTGGGGGTGTTTTTGGTTGGGTTTTTTGGTTTTTTTAAGAACTTTGAGGTCAGTTGACTGTGTTTTAATTTCAAGTCTTTTCTGTCTTATTTAGGAATAGTGACTTATGTAAACAGAGTAAGTGACATTTACTGAGAAAGTTCATTTTGTAGTTGGATGAAGTTTGGTAATGGAAACATTTCTAATTTAAAACATAACTTACATAAATATATTAATATATTATGTAGATGTTCTAATTTCTACCTAAATGTAATTCCTGAATTAGATACTTTTAATGCCACTGCTATCTGTAATAATACTTTCATATAAAGCATCTCCCTTACAATATGTTTGCAAGAAGCCAATTTGTAATATCTCTGTGCATTTGGGTTGTATATGTGGATTATTTCTTTCTTGACCAACAGTTTTGTATTCCCAGAGTTGTGAATTACTGAAGGAAAGCTATTATGTTTTCAGCTAGGTATGTTTTTATTATAAATAAATCTCAAAGGTAACATTATTATTTTCTTAGCAAATGCATACAGTTAATACTCAGTGCAGTGTTCAGGTTGCCTAGCAGCTAGAGAAGGCCACTTTGTCCAGATCTAGATGGAAGCAGGGTGAATGAATAAAAGCGATTTGGGTTTTAGGTGAGAGCAATGTAAGATTTTTTTTCCTTTTCCTTCGGTGCATATGCGTGTCTATTGGTAAGTAATAACTGCAGTGCTATGCTCAAGAGTTCTGCTGTTAACTGCTGATGGGAAAATTCTGGTCCTTCATGCTGGCCCAGTCTAGGTTAATTCCATGAGCTCTTTGGAGAGTAACAGAAATTTACTGAAGGAAAATTGTTGGCAGTGTTTAGCCACTTGCACACCACAACACTTTGCACACCACACAATACATGCTTTCTGCAAGGGATTCCATTACACTTTTGTACAGCACCCTACACAGTGGAGTCTCATTTTTGGTGCACATACCACACAGAACACATAAACATATATGTAATTAATGATAAACTTAACTAAACTCAGGGTTTGGCAGCTGATGTAGTTGAAACTATTTTCAACCCCCCTTTTTAAAGGCAAATAGAGGTTAAATTTCACTTCAGGTTAAAAGGCAAAAAGGATGTGATGTTCAGATGGAGACAGTATATTTAGACTGCAGTATGATTTTTCTTTTAAGATGCTGCTTATCAAATTTAAACTGCTAGGATGAGTATAGCTTTTTCTTTCCCATTAACAAAAATGTTTCTGTAGCTTAACTGCTGAAACCTGTAGGGGTCTGAGATTATGTGTAGCGAATGTCTGAATCACATGTTACAGCTTTCAGGCACAGTTGGGAAGAGGGCGCAAAGCAACATCGCTCTGTTTTTGTGGGAAGGATCTTTACAAACAGAAATATGACAACTGCTAATTATGCTGAGTGGCAGTTACCATTACAAAGCAAAAAAAGTGTGAACCAAAATAAAACCCAAGCTCTGTAGCCATCCAGAAGGCAAATGTGCAGTGTTTTTAAAAGCTTTTTGTATCACTTGTTGCCTGGATGAGAGGATGTTACGATGTAGCTTGCCTCATAGGGAAGGGGTTCGAAGAAGTAACACTGGTAACTATGTTCATTATTTATTTTTTTTTTAATTTAGAGGAGCTAAAATTAGAACACCATCATACTTGATTGTAAATTTTAATGGTAATTGCACACTTAACCAAAAGCTAATTATGCATTTCAGATGAGAGAATCATCTATTCCCCTGGCATCTCATTCCCATCATATTTTTGTTAAGTTCCTTATAAGCACTGGCTTTAAACTTGAATGATTGCACAAAACTTATTAGGAAAAAAAAGACATAAGATTTCTGTAGATTAATGTATAGATGCAGTAACAATGGATGTCTCTAAAGATCTAATGGGCCTGATTCTGCTCAGTAGATTCACAGCTGTTGTGTGAAATCCTCTGATTTTCTGTTTAGAGAAAGAACTAAAATGGACAGTCACGACAGTGAAAAGAACAGGTTGATCCCTGTAAGGGAGGCAAGGATTACATCTTATTTGTAGCATCGAGGACTTACTGGGTCCCAGGAATGGAAATCATTGAGGGCGAATGGACGTAAAGCACTACTTCTGATGTTAAAATACAATGCAGAATATTTGACCAGAGAAGAGATACAATAACAGTGTCTGTAATTCAATTCCAAGGTCTTGGTTATATCTCAAGTAATAATACTTTGGGAAGAACTTGGTGCTCATGTCACTCCTAATGGTCTTTAAAATTAGAGTTGCAAGAGTGATACAAGGGAGAGAAATAAGTACTTAACTAACCACCCAGGGTTTTATTTTTATCCTACTCACTATTGAATTTATTTAACAGCCTAAGCTTACTGAGCAGGGCAGTCCTATGTTTGCAGTGAAACAGGTGATGTGGAAAGGTTATTTTTGTTTATAGTTAATCACCTCAATGCCATTGTTATCTCATTATAATTCTCCAGTGAAGGCCAAATTCAACTTCACTCTGAAGCTCTGTTACTGCTGGATTTATTCCTGCTTACAATATTGGGTTTACTCTCACTGTGAAGTGTAATATCTCTTTTTGTGCTATGTTTTTGCAGAGTATGTGGAGCCTTGCCCTTGTTTTGTGCATTTCAGTAAAATGAAAAAAGTTACAATACTGCATTCAGCGGTACCAGGCTGTATCCAGGAGCAGGGTGGAGTGTATTTGCGTTAGTTGATTAAGAGCTGCTGATAGTTCAAAGTTTTGGACCTTTTCTAGAGAAAATGGGCCAATGTTAACTGGTTGTCCAGTAGAGGAAGAGGTGTACATGGGAAATTTCAAGGGAAATTCTTTCATTGATGTAGTAAGGCAGTTAAGCTTTGAAAGGACAAATAGGTTGCTGTCCTCTTGACATTTTGCATTTAATGCATTTTACACTACAAATTCAGAATAGATATTTTGTAATCATGTTATATAAGGTCTTTGATTCATGTACCTCAAAATGTTTTCCTGTTGTCTTTGTCCTATCAGAATCACCTTTAGTATGATTTTCTTTCACAGTGTTATCTTCCGCATAATGACTAGGTATATTCTATATTTAAATATGCTTGGTTACGCTGTGACCAGTTACGAGATAGTACAGTGGGTGGAATTTATGAGTTCTCCTAGTATTTGTCTCAGGTGAGCATGTACTTTAACTGTGTCATAAGTTTTTGGTCAAATGAAAAAATATAACTATTTGTTGAGCTTATTCACATTTATAACTTTCATGCATTGTGTTGTCTACTGCAGTGTCATGTTTATGCAACACATGAATAGGCTGAATGGCTGATTTTAGAGATAAAAACAGGAACCTGAGACCACAAAAACTGGTTTTCAGATGTGAGAAATTGTACCCTGTAGCACAGCTGGAGTGCCCGGGAGTTTAAAAGTAGGTACTTTGTAATTAATTTTCTGTTGTCTAGCTATCTAACGTCATCCTGATTCATTAAACAGCATGAACTAAGCTCCCAGATGTTGAGCACTGATTTTCTGTGTTTCTGTCGGTAAGGCTATTTGCAATCATGAGGAGGAAAGGTTGTATGAGTATCCCTGAAGCACCTTTTGATTTGTTAGAAAGGCGAGTAAGTGCTGATCCTTCCAGCACAGAGGAAATGGTGATGTTCCCTATGCACAGGGATATTTTTTTTTTTGTTTGTTTTTTTAACTTTTTATTTTTAATTTATTTTAATTTTTATATTTTTCTTTTATTTTTCTGGTTTTTTCTTTTAATAACCAGGTCCCCAAAATGACCTCTTACCTGGTTATTGTAGTTAAATTGTGCTGAAGCTGCAGTGTAACCACAATATGTATGCTCAGAGATCCACCTGACTGCTGCGTGTAGTTGTGTTGGAGACCACCAGCGTGGAACTCAGCAGACGTTTATGGTGCTGACGGAAGGAAACACTGGTGAGAAGCACCAGAAACTGGACAAAAATGAAGCATGCTCCTGCATTGTGGAGAACTGGGAGGCCTATGGCTTGCTGGTTAGGTTCTCCCATCTGTAGAACAATGTAATGTTTTTCGGGAGACGCTGATCTCAACCTAGACTTCTGGTGAGCTGTTCTGGCTACCCAGCAAATACTAATGAGAGTGGCAAAATGGGAAACACATAAATCCTGCTTGGGGATTGATATATCTTTCAATAGCAGCTTAGCACCTTGCATTTTACAGTCAGGAGCCACTGCAGTCTGAAAGTGTATCCTAGGCATTCTAGTGTATCCTTCTCTGCTTCTGTCGCAGTCCAGGCTTTGCTGTGTTGCCAAGATGTTCCTCTGTCCAAATGAAGCTGCCAGTCTCAAGTGTTTTACCTAGTTTACACATGGCGTCCTGTGCTTCTGTTGTGCACTTTGATCTTGTTTGAAAAGTCCTCTGGTTTTGCTAATTCTGCTTCACGTGCATTTCTTTTCTAATCGTAGATCAGATGCTCACTGCTTACTTTCTAATACAAATTAGTAGCAGAAACAGGAGGCAGCAGTGTCTGAAACTTGGGGGGAGCAGGCATAAGTGGAGCAGATAAACACACTCTGTTATGAGCTGTTGTGCTTTATTAACTGAAATAACTTAATACGGTGTAAGACTCAACTAATTAAACTTTGTGTATTACTTAAAGAAGGCTCAATGATGGTATTTTCTCAGCTGGATTCTGGCTGGCTAATCACTGACAAACCGATACAGACATCTGTACCAGTGCTAGAGGGTAAAGTTGCAGAGATTGAGTGGTGTGTGTAGATGCGTGTGTGCGCACGTTACTGATGTCTGTCAGGTGTTACTGTCTCTCTGCTTTTCTTGGAGCCACAGCAATAACATAGAACATACAGGGGATCAGTGCATAGGATGTTTACTAGGCAGGATATTCACCCTGATGCTGTCTTTGCTTTTGCATGTGCTTATTTGAAGATCCACCTGCTGCTTCCTCTCTTTTGGTCCCTACATTGGTGATAACGCTGTGGCAGCTCTGAAGTTACCCGAGTGTTCAAGTGCCATGGTAACTGCATCCCGCTCAGCTGACTGCCAGCAGGCAGTGAGCCCTTTCCAGTTCTGAAAGGAAGCAAGTACTCCAAGTGCCAAATTGTGATAGACTGACGTGAGCCAGCTTTGATAAGTCCATGGGAAGTCCATTTTTTTTGAGAAAAGAAAGAGAAATAACTCCCATCAAATGTGTTTTGGATTTTTTTTTTTTAACTCTAAAACTGTCCTGCATTGTTGAAAGTCTAAAAAATGCATTCTCATTGGAATTACCACCATATGCTAAATTGCTTTCTTGCTGTGCATTTTAGCCTCATGCTGCACACATTTCTGGAAGGCTATACCACTTTTCCTATAGTTGTCTCTTGGCTCTGTGTTGTGCACCCTGGCTTGCTCTTGGTAAAATCAGATAGCACTTTTGTAAACACTTCTGCATTAACTGTAAGGCTAGTTCTTGCACAGTACTGTCATAACAGAATTTGAAATAATTTGAAATAATGGAGTTGTGTGCAAGAATGAATGAAAGCAGCTGGGGAAAAGAGAGAAAGTCAATTTACTTGTTTCGTTTTTAGAGGAGAAAAACTTTCAGAGGAGAAAAATTTTGCCTGTACTATAGCGTGCTGGTGCATTGGTTGATTGCATGGAATAACAGCACTGGAAATTTACAGCCAAACAAGGCTCATTAAGGAATGCATTTTCAAAGTCTCTCTTGCATAAGAGTGCAGTGATGGACCTTAACCTTTATGCTTCTCTTACTCTCAGCCCTTGCTGGGTTGTTGAACTACCAAAACTGAAGAAAATCAGACGTGTATGTTCGTGTGTATCTGTGTCCAGTCACTAAAGAGACACTTAACTTCTGTTGTTGTTACCAACTTCAGCTATCATCGTGGTGACAGCCCCGCAGAGGTTAACAGAGGCTAAGTGTGATTTGGGGTGTGTAGTCATGTAACTTCTTGACAGCCTGGTAGACAGTACAGGTGGACAGAACTGACCCTCTTTGGAGCTGTCTCAACTGTCATCAGGTACAAACACTTCTTCATCAGATACACACTTCTTCAGCTGGAAGTCTTTTCAACTTGCTCTCTGCTCCCTTTGTAGAGGCATAGCTGACTAAATGGAAGGCAGCAGAGTATTGGGAAACAAGGAAAGAGCTAGTTAGGGGCCAGAAGGGATGATTAAACTTCCTTTCTCTAACTACTGCAAACTGCCTCTCCGCTGCAGCGCAGCATGGCAGGGTTTGTTCCAATTCCTAATGAGACGACCACAAAGTGCTGGTTTCAGTCCTGCCTTGTGTCTGGTTTATTGCTGTGTTATTTCTAAGGTGCCCAAGGCTGAAAGCTTGTGTTGCATATTGTTGGGAATGTTGTGCTATTTCAGAAATAGCTGCTTGAAGGACTGTGGAAACTGGTTCACAATTGCCAGAGAGCAAGTTTTGGCTGTGTGCAGCCACTAGAGAGAGACAATTAGGTGACAATTTAAGGTACAGAAGTTGAAATGCCATTGAGCATTTGGTTTTACAGTGGTTTTTCTCCCATCTCCAATCCCAAAGATACAGTGCTAACAGTTACCAGAAAAATAAGGAGGGTCTTTAAGATGTGATTCTAATCTCTTACACTGGTGTAAACTTGGAGGATCTGCAGGACAGGCTTACATCACATGTAGGGTTTAATGCTGCACTAACCTGACCCGGTGCATCCACCTGCTCATCAGTACAGTAAAACACTGAGGGCAGATGCGTTGTCTGAAAGCAAGAAGGTTGTACTTAGTGTGGCATGGCAGGGGGCTTGCAGCAAGCCTCATTTAGCTTAAGCGCAGCTTCATGCTGACACAGCTGTGCTATGGAGCTAGCTCTTGTCTCTGGTTAAGTGAGGGCCGGTGTAGAGAACTCCACTGTACAGTGCTGATGTGCCCTAAAGCCAGAGAGGGAGTGGAGTGAAAACTGGCACAAAACTAGAGTAGAACTAAAGCAGGACCATGAAATGAAAAACAAAAAAACCCCAGTGCCTTTAATGATTATGTGAATTACAGTGGAAAACAACACCAAAGAAGCAGTGCTCTTAAACACAGGCTTGCAAGCAGCAAGGAGTGGCCCCGAGCAGCAAACCCAGGAGGGCTGAGTTCTGCAGGGATGGAACTGCTGTTGCAGAGTGTCAGTCTGCACAAACACCATTTGGATTCCATCCTTCCTGCGAGGTGGGTGGTGTCTGGGCTTAGTGCTTCCCAACATGAGGAAGGTATGCCTTTGGCAAAGCTCTTCAACCTGTTTTTATACACCCTTCCTCACCAAACCTCCTTCCTAGGTTTGCCTAAGTGTGAGACATGGTGTAAAGCACAGAAAGGACTTGAGTGGGTTGGCTGATTATAGGAACTCAGGGCTTCAGATGAACGGTATTTCTATTCTCATGCTCATTCCAACTGCTGTGCTATAATTATGCAACAGCTGAAAATCCATACCTGTTTAAGGCTCCTTGTCCTAGCTAAAATGGATCTCTTTTATAAGAATGCCCTTCATCTTGAAAATAGCATGCAGGAAAAGTTGCTACTGTGCAAAGATATTAAATGAGGTAAATTTGTGAGAACTGCTTTGACCCCTGAGTCTTTGGGGATTGGAAGTGTAAAATTAATAGTTTCCTTTCACTTGTGCTTGTTAATGATTTATTTAGGGAAGAGCAAACCCTTCCAAGGGAAGAATCTGCATAAAGTTCTGCCCCTGGGGTGTACTGGCTGCTGTTCTGAGTTGCATATGCCCTGCTCCACAGTAGTATGTTCAAAGCTGTGACCATCATTCTGAAGTCTGGGACATGTCTGAAATTATTTCAGGTCTCCTGCTGAAATTCTGATGTAGTTATGCATAGGAACTACTTATTATTCTGTCAAGAGACTGCAAGAAATCTAAAGGGAACAAATTCAGCAAAAATCATCCAGAGCATTGTCATGGCAAAACTGTGATTTGAATGATCTTTTCTAAATTGGGAAATGGCCTTGGTCTTCCAGATAGTTACTGTTTTAAGGGGAAATTTCACCCGATTCAGCGGTACTTCAAGATTCTGGCTGTAACTTAGACACAACAGCATCTTTGCATCACTGCGTCGTTGGCTTGAAGTCATGTGGCAGTTCTCCCATCTGCGGTGCAGGCTGTGGAAATCCTCTCCACACAGCTGGGAGACCAGGAAGAGCAGTAGCTCCAGTTGCATATCAAAACCTGATGTTGCTAAGTGATAGCAAGGTAGTCATCTGCCATACTGTTTACAAAATCCAAGTGCTTAAACAGAGGGAAACAAATAGCTTTATTTTCCACTAACTGCGTACAAGGTGTTTATTCGCTCTGGTACTGAAAGTACCAAACCTGTGCATCCCTTTTACTCCAGCTGGGATCTTCAGAGTTTTAAAGTTCCTGGAATGGCAGCGATTTATCCTGCCTGAGAATGTGCCCTCCAAACGTATATTATGTTGCCCTACAACTGCAAGACAGTCAGTGCAGTCAGTTTGATGATTAAAAAAAAAAACCCCACAGACCTTTTTTTCAAGAAACCAAACAAA
>JAVJGI010000032.1:28530965-28568220 GCA_035590275.1 Ibycter americanus | reverse complement strand
GCAATTTGGCTCCTTTTTTTTTTTTTTTTTTTTTTTTTCTTTTTTTTTTTCTCTCTCTCTTTTTCTTGAAGTATAGTCTACATGTGTCTACATGTCCAAGAAGCATTGCAGCATTGATTTCCTTTTAAAGTATATTTTTTGTGAAGGAAGGTGTGAATAAATTCAGGCTATCATATTTGCTAACTGCTCTGGGACTGTTACTAGGAAATATGAGAAGCAGGAGATTTTTCACTTCTAATTTGTCTACTTATTTTATGGATATAAAAAAGATTTGATAAAGATTTAATTGCCCTCATGCCACGGGTGAGTCGTGTGTTCTGCTAAAATCCATCTGCTCAAGAAAGTATTTGTTCAAAATAGTCTCTCAAAGGGAGAGTCTGCGTGACTTTTTCAGTCATGACTCATTGGATCTCTATTTTTTAAATTAAAAGATTCCCAAGACACATTAATTTTAAGATCTTGTCTATTAAATTCTTGATTAATAATAATAAATGTTAATTTGACAGTGTGTCAAGGCTTGAGGGATTCAGTATAGCTGGTGTTCTCTTTTCAGACAAGGAGGCATAGTTTGTTTTTTACCATAGGTGGACTTGCACAGACCCAGGTTTGGAACTAGAGTTCACCATCGGAGAGAGTGGAAGCATTGCAGTAGATTGTCTCTCTGTGGGGTGCAGTCCGGAGTGCATCCCCCCATCTTCATGGTCTTCCCTTTGTCCAGAGGATGTAGAGCATCATCTGCAGTATATCTGCAGAGGAAGGGACAGGGGTTTGCAGGAATGAAATCTGTATTGCCATCAGTGATTACATCCTACTTCCTACTCCTCAGAAATGAGCTCTTCTCAAGTTTTGCACTTCCGCACAGCCCAGCTTGCACTTTGAATTCGGAGTTGCAATTTAGAGCTGTTTCCAGCAGGGACTTGAGACTCTAGAGGAGCTTTCTCCCCGAGTCACATCTGTGTGTTCTGTGTAAAGAAACGTTCTCTGTTGGGAGGCTTGATGCTCTGGTTCTTTGCTTTGGTGTTTCCAAAGTATCACTCAACTCTTGCAGGTTGCTGCAAACCCCTATACATTTAACATCTCTTTTATGACTGACCTCTTCACTCACTACAGGTAATGAATGGAACAGAAAATTGTTTCTTTGTTTTATTGAGTAATGAAGGAGAAAATTGCACTTGTTTTACCGCACAACCCTGGCCAAAAATAGCACAGGACTATATATTTTTTTACTATTATTTTACTATATCAAACACCATCTTTTTTTCCGTTTGGATTTCTTTCTGTCTTTGTGCCCTGAAGCTGCAAACACCAAACTTTGTGAGTCATATAAATGTTCTGAGACATCAAATTAAGTAGAAACTGGAGAATGAGTTCTCAAAAGGTTGTGAATGCTGCTGACGTCAATCTCATATTGAAATAAGAAAGAAGATATAGCTGGCAGATCACGTGAGCATGACTGTAAGGGCACTTATGCTAATTCTGTTGTTGGAGCAGAGATTGTGTTTTTATAAATGAAGGCAATAGTCCCAACTGAAGATTTAACAGGCATTCATCTTAGTAACTAGATGATCTTGAGCTTTCATACTTTACACTGAAATTTGCCTTCAGCAGATTGAAATGAAATTGCTTGGAAGTGACTAAAAAGAATGACAGCATGCTTTCTGCTTTCTGAACTTGTAATATAATTTAGTTTTCCAGCTCTACTTTTGCAGAATTCCTCCTTCAAAGCAGCATTGAAAAGTATGGGTTTTCTTTAACGAACAGGAGACTATGAACCTATTTAGAGATTTTTCTTGATTCTCTATGGGCGAGAACTGAATTTTTAAAGTAGCAAGAAGTCATGCATATCAGTATGTCTTAAGAATTATTTTGATAACATGAAACGTTTACATTTTAGAAAACAGCAATACTGATGTTAAAGTTAAATGCATAAAGATTGCATATTTGTATTGATTTGATGGTGCTGTTGAAACTTCCTATACGTGTAGTGAGAAGAGTGCAAAAAGTGACTAAGGGAAGTGACTTCCACGAAGAAGTCATTTGCTATTAGCTTATCAGTGCAGGATGGTTTTATGTGTGTGCATGTTTTGGTGTTAACAAATATGGCAGTTCAAAGCTGACAGCTAACTGATACATACTTGTTGACTATATCCTACCTCCATTCAGACAGTTCACTAGGAGCCTGCATCTAATTGTTAATTAACGGTGCTGTGATAGCGATCCCTCTGAGTCTAGATGTGTTTTGACCGAAGGTGTATTTCTGCTGGTGAAATAGGAGTTGAAGATGTTTAGCCCTTTGTAAAATCAAACTCTGTTTTTGGAGAGCATCTTACAGCAGCAAATACAATAGCGTCAAGTTCGGAGAGACCAAAGTGAATTGAAGTGAGCCCATAGGTATTGAAGGAGCAAGGTAATGTGATTGCTGGTTAACTAGATCAGGACAGCAAAGTGAATGTCTCCATCAGGTTATTTGTATCGCTGTGCTCAGGTGCCTTTCTGATGGTGCGAAGATGACCTTTTGACAGATTTCTGTGGGAAGTCAGTTTACAGATTGGTGGCATAGCATGTACCTGTGCATGAAATATTGCAGTCAAGGCCAGTATGAGACTAGAAACATTGCTTCAAATTTAGAGATTAAATACAGGCTGGATTTACCTGCAGGTAGCCAGTAGGAGCTCAATAGGAAAGTAATGAAGAGGAGCTGTCTAGCTGGCTCCTCAGTGCAAAAAGTACTTTTGCTGTGAAGCTGAGAAGAGGGCAAGGGAAGAGGTTCTGGCTTTTGGAGCCTGTACGCAGTGTTCTGTGAAGAGAAATACCAAAGAGCAGCAGCCCCAGGAGCTAGTGCTGCTGCCAGCTGCGGGGAACACCAGAGCGAGCCCTTCCCAGGGCTCAGTCTCCAGCCACAGGGCCCTTCTGGGAGGGGGACAAAACCCCATCCATTTACAGTCCTGCTACCATTGAAAGAGAGAGGCAGGCAGTGATAATAGATAATTTGAAAATTTATCAGCCAGTGGGATATGAGATAACTTGCCTGATGTATGCGATGACAGTGGATTTCTAAGGCTTCTGACCGAGAACTATCAGACAGCATCTTGTAGTCACAATATACAGTTTTTACCAACGATGGAGGGACATGTGAAGGGGTAAGGTTCTTTAAATTACACTTATAGGCTTAAGAAAAACTTTTAAATTGAGAGCATCGTGTCATAAAAAGAATCTGTGGAATTTGTCTGATTCTGCATGTTTGGCCATACAGGCAAGGGAGGAGATGGAAGAGAGGTTTCAGTGTTTCAGTTATGCACAAAGCGGTATTCAGCAGGAGGTCCACCACAAGCTGGTTTACTGGTGATTGGCTTCTAGGTTAGCAAGACGCTTCCCCTGTTGGTAAAGTTTTACATAACTGTACTTCACTGCAGTTTTGTATCTGTTCCAGAAACACCGATTTCTGATTGCTGTTTGGATCAGAAGCTTGTACTGTTTAGGACCAGATGCTTGAAACACTTCAACTACTGATCTGAGATGGCATGGTGATTTCTCTACCCTATGGTGATTTCTCTGCCCCATGGTGAATAAGCACAGAGGCAGAGAAACATTTGTGTTTCCTGAAGCTGCCTGTTTCTGGTTAACTGGCATAAAAATTAATATCTGCTGAATTGGTGCTTATCAGAATTCCTAAACAACTCTTCTGCCTCTGGCAATGACACTTAATTATGTTTCTCATTCCTAAGCCTCTTAGAGGTTTAGCATTTTTGAATCTCTTATGATACTGTTTCCTTGACACAGTTAGTTAGGCATATGACAGTGATGGGTTGAGAGAAAAACAGTTGTCTCGTCGAGTATAAGTTGAACCTTCTAAGGAACGTGAAGAGGCAAGCAAAGGTTTCCTGCTGTTTGAAATCTAGTTAGAACAGGGCTGTTAAAATAACTGAAATTGATTTAATATAAAAATGGGCTATATGTGCACTTCCCAGCCAACTTCAGACAGTCCACTACAGCTGGTTTTGTTAGCAATTGCAGTAGAGAGGCTGAGCACTGAGTGGACTGTAGGGTGGCTTGGCTCTTACCTAGTCCCTCAGGATGCACGAGCACACTGGTGGTGTGTGATCTTACACTTGATATTGATTCCACAGCTAAGCTGTGGGATAAAAACCAAACACAGATCTGCAAACAGCTGTCCGCCCAGCATTTTCTGGGGACGTGAAGTAGACGGTCTAATAGGGAGGAGGTGACTGTAGTGCTGGTTGGGGTGGTGATTCTTGTAGCCCCATGGCTGTGAGTGCTTTCTGCTGGTCCTCCTGGCCAGATGAACCTCCAACAGCAGCTGGAGGAGGTGCTGCTCGGCCGGTCTGAGTTACCTTTCTGCAGTGGCTTCATGATGAAGGGTCCTAAGTGTTCTTGTAATACAAATTATATTAAGAAGTAGTTGGTATTATAAGCAGGTGCATTGCGGCTTGGCATACCTTGAAAATTTGACAGCAGCCAGATGTTTAACTAGGTAGAGTAAGTGATGATTCTAAATGCCATCATCTAAATCTTGCAAATGCTGCTGAAACTGAGACTCCAGATACGCCTTGTGAATTGTGATTTCTCAGAGGTCCTGTTTGATCAGAGGGTAAACTCCTATCTTTAACCCTTGATTGGACCCAACAGAGACAGCACGTGTTGTGATGTATCACTAATGACCATTTTCAGCAAGTCAGTTAATTGATCCTTTGGAGCTACATAAGGCTGGTTGAAAATAGTTATACAAAGATTTTCTTAGTATTTTAATGGAAATTGAACCTATGTTGCTGATAGACGTAGCTGCAGAGAGAAGCTTTCTACAGCATAGTCTTGCTTTGGTATACATTTCAGCCACCATATGGTATGCATTTTAACTGAACACATGGAGAATTAATTTGATTTAAGTTGATTGATTTTGATTACTGACATGAGGACATGCTAATGAGAAACAGTCCAGTATGTCTAAAAGACTGTTTCAATTTCTAGTGCAGCTGATAACATAATGTTTGTATGACATGCATGAAAATCAGAGGAGAAAATGTGTTGGTCTATTTTGAAAATTTTCTCAGTGGTTACTCCTTGATGAACAGGAGGAGACGCATTATTCTGATTGCAGCTTGACAACATTCTTCTGTCAGTACAAATGAAGACATTGAATATATCTAGCTAGGTTATATATACTTCTTTGCCTCAGGAAACTGGTAATCCTGCTAGCTGTAAAAAACCAAAACAAACAAACATAAAAACCTGCTAACCTGACAGTAGTATTGGGTTTGGGGGCCCACAGCTTTGCACCCCCATGCTGAGGTGTGTGAAAACCTCCAGCTGCTGGATAGCAGCAGCCTTCAGCTGCCACGCTTTGTGGTGGAGAATTTCAACAGGAAGCAGATTGTTGGATGCCACATCTCAAAGCTGAGGCTAAAACCTTTTTCTTGTGAGCATTCAGTTACAGGTAGGAGGCCTTCCTGCTGTATTGTGTGGGTGTAAATCAACCAAGGTACAAAGTGCTGTTCTTTGTAAAGTAACTAAAAGTGGTAGTAGCTATTCCTCTTGTGTTCCCAAAAGGTCACATCGACTTATCTATGTCGTGATCCTAAATGCTTAATAAACATGCTCCACTCTAAATATACAAGTTAGAACAACCAGCTCCAGTGTTCTTACTCATATGAATATGGTATTGAAATAAAAATATTTCCAAATGTGCAGTAAATGAAGTTGTGTCATAGCAAGTCAGCTACTCTCCTTATGGGAGACTTGGCTGATATCTAGGCCCTAAAGTGTTTTCCACCTAGCCAGAAATACTCAAGGTAAAAAATAGTCAAAAGGGTAAAAAAACTTAGATAAAAACAAGAACATTAAATGATAATCCACCATGTAGTCATTGATAGCAACTGATCTGAGTGACTTATGCAAATAATCACTATAGACACAGCTGCTGCAGGAGGAGAAGAGAGCGGGATGTTTTACAGCTATCTCTGCACGATGTTTTTGATACAGCACTTGAGTAATTACACTGCCTGTGCTACCAAGGTGAGCCATACGAAGGATATTTATTTAAGTAGACCAGAGCTTCCTGTACTGAGCCAGAGCAGGAGGAGGGGAGACCTGTGCTTCTTTTTTCCCCAAAGTCCCTCAGTGGGGTCAAGCTTTGTGCTTAGGCAGGAAACTATCCCCCACGGAGAAGAAACTCACAGGTAAGGGAAGCTGGTGAGCACCTACAGATGGCAGAGCTGCAATTGCTTTCTCCCAGGGTGGCTCCAAGGCAAGCACGGTGCTTGTTGCACTGTTGGCAGCACAGCTGGCAGTAGTGGCAATGAAGTTGCTTTGGGGACTCTGGAGCTGAAAAAACTCTGGAGTTCTCTTGCCTTTAGGCAGTATGATATTTGGAGAGGAGAACATGGCATTCCTGTGAAGGAGAAAGTCCCACTGATGTATGAAGGGTTGCTCCATAACTAAGCATGGTGTTCTCTTCGGGCACAGAATGACACAATGTGACTTTTCTGCTTTCACTGTATGTTTTGCAGGAGTGATTCATGTGCACGGTTGCTAAGATCAGGAAGAGGTTTCCTGATATTTAATCTGCTCCTGTCAAGCAGCAGGGTGGCATCTCCTCCTGGATGTAGCAGATGACAGCTTTGATAAGTCCATGAGGCAGTTTGTATATGATATTTGGAAGGTATAGCTTGTCAGTTAACGCCTGTATTGATTCAGGTAGGTAAGCAGATGGGCAGTAACGGCAAATGAAGTAATACTCTTAATGTGAACCTATGAAACCCAATATTTCTCTATGGCCAAAACAATCTGTATTTCAATATAAATGAATAGCTACCTGCAGGCTGGTGTTTCTTTTCTTTTTCTTGCTTTTTTTTCTTTTTTTCTTTTTCTTTTCTGTATCAACTGAATTCCTGTTTTACTTCAGGAAGTACACAAAAGTAGTCCTGGACATGGCTTTGTCATACCTGTGTCTATAGATGTCTGTGTCTTGCATGCCCCAAATCTAGGTCATCTCTGCAAGGACAGTTTGGGAAACAAATAGTTCTAGGGCACTGGAAGCGGCCAGAAATAATCAATGAAGGCAGGAAGGTGATTGTATAGTTGGGAGGAAAATGCTTGCTAGTAAAAGGTCAGTGGAGAGAGAAGGGGCCTTATACTCAGCAGGACTCCTAAAAGGTCCTGGCGATGTGCCCTTGTCTTCCTTGCTTTAATACTGTATGACATGCTTTCTCTTCTCATTTTCCAAGCTGCCCCTCTAGCACTGTCCATCTGGAGTGACAGGAGCATGCTTTGTAATTGGCAGGTTTTTGTTGCTGTTGAGGAAGTGAATAAACAGTAGATCAGCTGCTAATCTCTGCTGAGATCAGACAAACCCAGAAAACTCCAGCTTCTACAGCAGCACACCCGAGAACAAAATCTGGTTCAGATGCTTTGTCAGAAGTTGCCAGATGCAGTTTTCCAGTGTAATTATTCCGCTTTCAAATTGTGGAAACTCTAATGAGTTATGAGTAACAAGCTGGTGACTCTGGGGAACAAAGAAATTCTGAAAGAATCCTGTGCTGGTTATTGCAGCTTCCTGCAGAAGAGGATGAATGAGTTTGCAGTGGAGAAAGTACACCTCCATGTTGCCTTTAAAGTATTCAGTTTTGTGTTGAAAATGTGAAGCTGGAAGGAACAATGGTACCATGGTAACTTGTGATCTTTTTAATCTTTCTTACAAGACTGTAAAACTGTTTATCACAGCAATATCAAGTTAATATAGCACATTGTTTCTGAATTTCTTGTTTTCCCTTTTATTATAGTGGTGTGTTTGAAAACTCTCTGATGCTATATACTGCCATTGAAGCTCTGCAATACCTTCAGTACAACAAAAACGCTAATTATGAACATTGTTATTACTGCGCCTAGTTGATTTTTTCCTTCACTTACACATTTTCTTTGTTTTAACAATCCTATTAACACCTGAGAATTCTGACCTAAGCACAGTCTAATTGAGACATAATGTGAAGCCTGTAATTGAGTTTCTGTTTTCATTAGATAATTTCATTAATTGTATTTCCATCATTTGCTCCTGAAATCTGAGCATGATGTCTGAGAAATGGCTTTTCAGTAACCACATGGACATAGAGGTGGTGACAGCTCTGCTTCTCTAGAGTGGTTATAATTCTTAGTGCAGTCTGTGCACAAATCAGCATTACCATGCTATAAAATTGTTCAACATTCAGACTATGTCACAAGCTGACAAGATGGAAGAGCTCCAAAAGGATACTGCTGCATGCCACAAACGTGTCACAAGGCATCAAATCCTGGCCTGAGTCTCTTGGATGCAGAGCACAAACAAAGTGCATCTTCAGCTTTGAATATCTTAAGCTTTACCAGCTTTTTTCACAATTCTGTGGATGCTGAGTTTGGTCAAACCGCTGGAAGTGACAGAATAAACTCTACACAAAGATTTAAAAAACAAACAAACAACCCAACAATCAAAAAAACCCACCAAACACCAGCAGAAGCAGAGGTCTGTGATTACCAAATAAATTAACTGGTTTCCTCCTTCATTGAACATTTCAATAGTGGAATGGGCATAAGTCCTAGACCCAGTAAGATCAACAGCAGTTCTTTTGTTGGATTGACTATGACAAGGATAATATCACTTTATCTTTAGTTTCTAATGTTCCTTGGGAACTGCAGAAGCAGAGTCTCATTCAGGCTTGAAGGGGAGACTGCCTGAATACTTGGTCCTGCCTATCTCTGGCACAGCGGAAGAAGCCTGTCCTCTGTCCAAGGAAACTGCTTGTTTTGCCTTTGCTGAAACAAGCCTTGTAACATCCCTGGATGATCGTTGTTACTTAGCTCATCCAAACGCAGCTCACCTTTCCAATGTGTTTTTAATAAGCCAGACCTTCCATCAATTTGCTGCTCTTTTGGCTTATTTCAGTGTATCCCTTTTTCTGATGTGTCATGAGGTGCTTCCTTCCCAGTAGTGCAGTCTCTGTGACAGATCCCATTCCCTCTGGAGAAGTCCCAGTGTATTTCTAGTATCATTCCTCCCATTTTCTTTCATGAGCACAGATGAACCTCTGTGTTTGTTAGGTGCACCTTTAATACCTGCTGTTTTTCTTCCTTCCACACAACAGTGCAGCTTCTTCCATTTTCAAAGTGGCAGAGCAATAGATGTAGCGCTGAGGCAAGTGGTTCCTGCAGCTGTCGTCAATAAGCTGTTTTGAAAGATAGGGTGTATGTGGAGGTCAATTATGTTTACACCTCATTTCATGAGGTAGACTGCAACTAGTCTGTTCATTAATTAAAAGGAAGTAAACATGTACCAGAATGTTGCCTGTTCTTATCTAAGAGATTTTATACAACATTTGCTGTCTGTTGATATAGCTGTCCTAATGAATGCAGGGCTGATTTGATATGATATCATTAGTGATGGGAAAGGACACTTTTAGATTAGAACAGAGTGTATATTCTTTATCATCTAATACTTATTGTCTGACTGTTTGACTCCAGGAAGCATACATACTGTGGATGAAACTTGCAGCATATTTATTTATGCCCCACTTGATGAGGATAACTAGAATGTAGGAAATTTTTAGTCACTAGGCATCAGGAAGGCTGGCACAAAGCACTGCTCAGCTATGGCAGAGACTCTTTGTTGAGGATTAGGTCTTAGGATTCCCTTCTGTCAGCTGCAGGTGTTGGCAGGAGATGAGCTCTGATGCTACCATATGGTCTGCCATAAAGGCCTGGCTAAGGTTGTCTGAGGTCTATGAGTTCATAAGGCAGGATGCATTTGCCCTCACATGTGTGCTTTGTCATTGCGCAGTGAGTGCTGGGAGGACAGGGACGAAGTCTTCTGCTTTCCCTTCAGGCTTCATATGAAGAACTAGCAAAAGGAGACATCTAAGCAAAGAGATCTGGATATTGTTGTGGCTTTCGTAGTTTTTCAACTGACTCGCAAGGTTAAAAGAAAACCTTTGGTCAAGGGAAATTACTTTCCCTTTGGTACACTGGATGGAGAAAGAAGACCTGGGTGCCTCTGAGGAGAGAAGCTGACGTTTTTTCCTTTCAGTTCTTTGTATTAATTTTGTTAATGTTTTAAATGGGGATACATTTTGTTCTCTGGACTCTGTTCTTCTGAGACTGGTGATTGTAGTATACTAGTGAAACAGAAACTGTTTCCTGCAAGACCAGAAATCATTCTGCTCTGCAGAAAGGCCAGATACTGTCACTGCCTGAATCATAGTATAAAGCATTAGGGTCAGGTCCAGAGAGCCAACACTAAAGCTTCCCCTGCTCCTCTACAGTCTCCAAAATTGGGTTGAGTTGTAATTGTTTGATGTTGGAGTAAGGCAAAATAACTGTGGGCAGAAAGTGCAGTTCATTTAAATGAGTTTCATAATGTTGTTTGAAGTTGTTATACTGTCACTGAAGTCATGTCCCCTTAGTGTTAAAATGTCTTTAGCTCATTGGTAGATCTAATACTACTCTCTTGTACCTAATGCTTTGCTCCAAAGTTTGCTTCTTCGCCCTTTTGGTCAAGGGGATTGATTTGGACTGGCGTGGGACTAAGAACAAGTCCAAAGAGCCTTCTTTTGTCTCTATCATAGTAAATAACTTGTATTCCTCAAAAAATAAACTTGTTGCACCTTCTCCAGAGAAATCACATAGCTACATGTGAAAGCAGAGGAGCTCAATTTGCCCAGAGATTAGTTCTCACTAAGGAAGCTGTTTTCATTTGATAAATGTTTCAGTATGAGTTTTCCCCAGCGTAACAGGACAAATTCATTCCTAAGCTGGGAAGTATTTCTAAAAGTGTGATGGCAATGGAGTGTAGAATTGCCCTTTGCTGAACTGAGCCGGTGGTCCAGAAAGTCTGTTGTCAATTTTCTGCTGGCAGACAGTCTGGGTGATTTAGGAAGCAGCATAATGCTTATGCATGAACTTGTGCTTGTATTGTGCCTGATACTATGATTGCTTCAATTACAGAGTTGTTGATAGACCTTTGCTTGCTTGGGGTAATGCTGTGCAGTTTCCCTCTTTTATGAAGCTATATTAATGCAAAATTGAAAGAATATAATGAAGAATGATGCCCCCATATTTTTGTTCATCTGTAAAGCATCACACACGTTTAGTGATCTGTACAAATATGATTTCATGCTGTCCCTATGGTGCATGAGGTTTTTATTCACTTCAAATAAGGCAGTCTGGAGTTGTCACTAACAGCTCTCTTACCAGCCTTCTTTCCTTGGGCTGAGGTCTGTGTTTTGAGAAAGAGATCACATGGAAAATGCTGCGTCTTCTTTTCTTCTTATCTAGAAACTTAGTCTCATTGGAGAGAATTCAGGACCTTTGCTTATGCAGGATCCTTCACTGAGGTCACTGGATGCAGGCAGGACCTTACAATTCTTCAGGGCTTATTTTACATCAAAGTTCAGTCACCAAATGGCATCTCCCCAAATCTGGGCTGAACTGAGTGGTGCTAGAAAGTACAGACGGTAGGCTGTGCTTGAGAGCCTGACCAAGGTCATGCTGAGAGTGGCTGGGGGCTGCTCTCCATCAGAAGAGCAGGTACGTGCACCATGTGGGACACTGGCAGGCCCTGTAGCACAGTCTTCTCTGCTCCATAGGTGTGCCCCTGATAAAAGCCTTTTGTAGAAGGTCACCCGGATCCTGTAAAAAGTGTGAACAGTGGTGCTGTAGCAAACTTTCTCTGTAGCTAATGTTTTTCTTGCTAGGATTCTTTGACCCTGACCACTTGTGTGTATGTGCACGTATTAGCCTAGCAACAAGTTGGATTCGAAATGGTCTGTTTATTTTATGCCTCACATTGCTTAGTAAATCATTGGAAATATGATAGAGTTCTCCAGCACTATTTTTCTTGTCAGTATTCATTCTTTATATTGGTTGACTTCAACTGTATGAGATTCATACTGGTGCAATCATCCATTAATGCTCATTTTCCAGCTCATTATACTCAAAGGCACTGTAAGGTGGGTGCAGCAGCATCTGTCCAATCTCAGTTTGGGTCAGGATTTCTCACTGAAGTCCTGACCATCTGAAGCGCTGACATGATATTCTCATTAGTATCAGAGTTGTGGACCTTCTGCAGAACATACTGTGATTGACCCAGCTGTAGTCTGCTTTCTAAATCTGTTTTAAGTGTAATCTGGCTTATTGGAGTATTTTTCAATGAGCCAGGTCTTCAAAGGTTTTTTTCCTTTCTTTTTTTTCCCATTTAGGGAAAAGGGCTTCCTTTTCTTTGTTTGCTGGGTTCCTTGACAAAACCATTTGTCCTTGAAAAAAGGACTAGAGGACTGGATTTTGGCTTCGTTTGTTCCTAAATGAGCTTAGGTGCAGTATCTTTAATTGAGAAGAAATGCAAAGTGATTCCTGCCAGGAAGAGCTGCTAAAAATGAGTTTTCTAAACGGCTGATGAAGGAAGTAATTGGGACATCTCAAGTAGGTAATGGTGGTGGGGAAAATCTTGATTGTAGCCCCTCTTGATCTTAGGGCAGGGACAAGCAGTTCTTGATAGAACTGCTGGGCGAGGATTGGAACTGGGTTAGAAATTTGTTTGATTGTCAGATAAATTAGTCATATGTCCTTTCTTTTTTTTATGATGCCAACAATGTGTTTTCTTCAGCTGGGAAATCTGCTGTGGTTTTCCTGTCTTTCTAAAAAGGTAAATAGGAAGATGCGCTTTTCATCGGTAAGATTTGAGCCACTCAGGCACTTAGTCTGTCCACTGGCCAAAGACTAGGAAGCAGTACGTGGCCTAGACAGAGCAGGGAGGTGTTGTGGTGATGAAGTGGTTAATACCCAGTAAAAATACCAAACAGCAAAACATCTCACGTGTGTCAAGGAGTATTTGCTCATTCCGAAAGGAAGGGAGGAGATGGCATCACCACAAAGGTAGGTGAACTTAAAATAGTGTGCAAAAGGACCTCACCCGAAGAAATTCATAGGCACTGTAACCACATGACAACCCCAAAGGGACCCACAGCTGCTTACGGAACTGCCTCAGGAGTGCACTAGAGCCATCTGTAGCTGCTACACAATTAAATTTCTAGTTTAACATCTGGACTGTGCGGTTATAATAGCAAATATTACAGTAAATGGTAGCAGATCGTTGTCTTGTGCTGTTACTGAGCATCATCATGCATGGACTGTTGTGGTTGACAAAGAACTTAAAATTCTAAGCTTCTATTTTGAGATGCTTGTAACTACTCCGAAATAGCTGTCCTTTAGCGGAAAGTCTTCCTTCCTATTCTCAGCAGGGATGTGGGTTTACTTGGAAAGTTTCAAATTCCATTCGATTGTTTTCTTACATTTTTGTGAATTTAAACAAAAATCCCTTCATGTCACCAATGAAGAACTGTATCAGATTTATTTATTGCATTGCTTTTCAAAATATGTGCACATTCCTATCAAATACAAACTTATGAGATAAGAGGAATTGTGTTATTTCTAATTCCAGCATTTGGAAAATGTATTTCAAACTCTACTGAAGTGACGTACATATCTTTTTCTTTATCTTCTGATTTATGAGCTTCAGATTGTTCTTGGGTTTTGTTGTTTTTAAGCTTTCATTCTACTTTCTTGAGTGCTAGAACCTTAAATGTCTTCATATTTTTGTTTAATGCTCACCTGAATTCAGCAGTGGAGCTTTTTTCGTAATTTGGGAGATGATAAATTGGAAATTGCCTGGTCAACTCTTAATTTCCACCAAATCTTGAAAGATTACAGATTAGGGTTTTAAAGACCTTAAAAGAAATTTTTGGGTTTTTTTTTTATTGGCATGTGGTTCTTAATATAAATTATGTTTAGTTGTTTTCTTTTTGTCTTGCTGCTGCCCTTCAATTTAAAGCACATGTTCTTACCTCATGGTTGTAATTTGATTTGGTATTTTAATTTTAGAAATATCGTAAACAGTTTCCCAGAACTTCTGAGCACTTTGTCTTAGAATTGACCCCCTTGACATAATAACTCTAGGGGGCTCTTGTGAAGTATGAGGCTCAGATTTAGCCCTACTAAATATAATAGTAGGTCTAATAATAATAATAAATAAATACAGATCCACTACTAAATAAACTGAAATCTTCCCTTGATAAGAACAAGCCCTGGGAGCGATGCTCGTAGCAGAGTACTCAGTTTTCTTACAGTTGGGGCTACTAATAGGTCTTCCAGGCACAAAATCATTGAGTGAGTTCGTTAACACCTTCAGATGTAATCATTTGCTTTGTAAATGAGTTAACTGGAGTTCTTGCCCAGAGTCGTGCAGCTGTGGCCCGGGCTGGGCACCACCACCATGCTGCCGGGGACCAGAGCTGGGCAGCTGCTGCCAAGGCTTGCACAGACCTGAGCAGCCCCTCTGGCTGCCTGGCTCTCTTGCTGGTTACCATGACATTTCATCTAGAAATAAGCGCCGGGAAGTCTGGGTCTTGTATTGCTCTGTTTCGCTTGTGTGTGTTTGAGGGGGGGGGAGGCCGATAGCACTGTAATGCCAACTCCCTTCACCTGTCCTTGTTCCTTTCCACATCAAAGAACTAGGCTACTGAATTTAGACAGATTTGTACTGCAGATCATTTAATTTCCCCCTCACAGATTTTGCATTTGTTGTTTTTGCAGCTTATTCCTAATGCATTGAGATTTTCCTTTTTGCTGTACATGTCTATGGGTTAGCAGACTGCTGTTACGACCCACACAGTGGCAGCTGGGCTGTAGTACGTCTGTCCGCTGCACTGCAGGACCGTTTAGGATGTCCACACTTGCTCATTCACAGTCCTGTGCTGTTGATTCTGAAGTACTCTGACTGTGATTAATTCATCTGCTTCTCAACAACTCTAGCTAATTAATAATGCTTATAGTGGCTAACATTGCTCAGACATTTGTTTGTGGTACAGCCGTTGATAAACAGAATTAAAGGATATATGTGGGACAACTAAAAAGATCTGGGAAAACGGACAAAATATTCCTATATAACAACGCAATCAGTGCCTAAAATGCTATTTGTTCTAGGATCTCAGCCTCTTAAAATTTTCATAAATATATTTTTATCAGAACAGTGATGGTTTTATCACTTACCCACAGTGGATGGGCTTTCAAATGCATCATACCTCTTGAACTTTCTTGGCTGTTTATTTGCAGCTAAAGAAGTGGAAGCTGGAAGTAGGCATGTGGTGTGGATGCTACATATTTTTATTACTACCATTTCTTTATTTTTCTATCAAGGTAACTGGATCAGGAAGAAAAAAATAATCAGACTGATCTTCATATTAATGCTAAGTCATGAAAAATAAGACTTCAATTCCGTAAGATTTAAGAAATGTGCACAATGAACTTAATCTTGTTGTGTTCCTCTTCATGTGATTTTCTCCTGTCTTTCAAATACTCTTAACAGAGAAGCTCATCCTACAAAAAGATGAGCAGGTAATATTCATAAGCAAGCAGCCCTATTTCAGTCCTCCTTACTGTTTGACAGATCATGAAGGGCAACTGCTGCTAATCTTCACTGCAATCTCAAGGCACCTGGGAAAATGGAAATAATTTTTTTTTAATATCTTAGCAGGTCCTGAGCAGTAGTGTTAATCACAGTATCTTGACCTGATTCCAGTTTGGAAATTACATTCTGCTGAGCAAATGCACCCCATTGCATTTTCAGTGATTCACTTTTTGTCTTACATGGTGTGGAGTTGCTGAGCAAAGTTAAAGAGCTGGGGCTTCCCAACCACCAAAAGTGTTTTAATCGTGGATGAGGTCAGCCTACACAAACTTCTCCTCCTTGTCCATCAGCTTAGTTTACAAAAGTATGTTAAAAAGAAAAGTCAGTGCAGTGCCTCACCTGAAGGGACACTCAGCCACTGAGTTATGGGGGAAAACTTCAAAAGTGTGTGTGTGTGTGCGTGTGTCAGGGAAGACTGAGGCCTCTGATGACTGACCAGGTACTGGTGAGCTCCTATAGGCTGTGCATGTATTAAAAGTCTCTTTTCATAAAATTTCCATCTCCTTAGTGGGAGCAGTTAGTGTGGGAATGTTAGAGAAAACAGGGTGGTAGGAGCTTCTGTACAGGGTAGGCAAAATAGGGTGGGGAATGTGAAGCTTGTGCAACTGGTAGTACTGAAATTATCCAAGGCTTCTGGGTTTACTACCTCTGAAGAGTTGAAGTGAAGATAGCCATAGTGGGGAAATGTTTAAAAAACACTTTGCAAGGATAGAGCCTTTTGTCAAAAAAGAGTTGTTTTTTTCTTTTTTTTCCCACAACAGAAATGTTTTGCTGCATGTTGCTAATATTGCTGAAATGAAACTGGCTCTCAAGGTATCTAAATGTGTCTTGAGTAAGTTCCAGTGACTCTTGGGTAATGGGAGCACTCAATAACAAGAGAGGAAAAAAGCATGCTTAATAGGATCTGTTGAACTGGAGCATTTTAATCAGAGCTGAGCTGTGAAGGAACCAGGTGTTATTTTGCTCCTGGCAGCAATTGAAACTTGACAGGCTTTTCATGACATCACGTCTTTTCCATGTCTTAACCAGTGACTCATCTTGCTTGCCTGTTTGTTCCTATTTCTAGCTGCCAGCAAGAACAGTAAGCTCAGTGTTAGCATTCTCTTATTAATGGTACATACTAGTTTGCCCAAGGTCACTCTCTTCACTTACTTGCAAAGGAAACCTGTGTGTTCTGCACTGAACACTGGGCAGACACACAGCTAAGAAAGTCTCAGCCCCGGACAGCATGCAGTCTGAAATGCACGTACTGACATGAGAGTAGTGGAATGGGAACATAGCAGCCACCTCACAGCAGACATCAATAATATTGACCAAAACAACTAGAATTGCCAGAGGTCATGAGAAGTGTAACATTTCATATTACAACAGTCCAGAAAGGTAAGGAAATGCTGCTTTGAGCAGCTGGCTAGGTCCAGCAAGGAAGGCAGAACAGGGCAGCAGCAGAGAAGGCTGCATGAACAATTCTGAGAGATCTGCCTGGAGGTGGGAAGAGAGTGGGGTGGGACAGAGGTTATGGATGGCAGACCGGCACTCTCACTGTTCACAACAGAGGCACCAGCATAGCTCCATGCCAGCATGAATGTTTCCTCATCTATGCAGAAGGGAAAGTAAACAGGTCTCGGAGGTAAAGGGGTCGAATATTACTGAGCTCTGGAGTGGCCTGTAGCAGGACAAATAGCCCTCTGCCTTCAGGCTGTGCCTTTATTTCTTGTTTGTTCAGGTTATCTGTCATGTAGAGAACAGGAGCTGAGGTGGCCAGTTTTGCTGAGAACTGAGCTGCATTTGCAGGGCGTCAAATGTTCCCTGACACTTTGATGTCTAACAACTTGCTGCCCCTATAACCATGGGGCTGTGAGGTCGATTATCCTGTCTCCAAGGTTGACCAAACTCCAATCAAGGTGCAGAAAGCTATAGCATAGGTGTCACAATGTGACACTGAACAGCAGGGAAGAAGAGGTCTCTCCACCACAGCTGATGAAGTCCCGAAGCTGTGGTTAGTGCTGGATATTGGGGTTGACGTAGCCTTTGTTATGAGTCTGAGCAGCCGAAGCAAGGGCAATGCTATGTACATGCATCTTGTAATTGTTGCCAAGCAGCTGGACAACAGGTGACTCTGACATATTATTCTTTAAAAAAAGAAAAACCAAAATCAAACCATAATCCTTTAAAAAAATTGAAAGGTTTATTTCTTTCGAGGCTGTTTGTCACATAGACTACTAAACCAGTCATGGTGCTGAGTGGATTAAATCCAGTACAGATAAGAAGTTTTAGTGACATTTTATTTGGAACAAAGAACTTGAGGCTGGAAAGCTTCACTAGAAGAATAATGGTTCGAGAATCAGGGATTCTGATTTTTCAGACCTGCAGCAAAGAGCTGTTGTGATTTAAAAACTGCAATATGTTTCCTGTGTGAGTACCTTGCTGTTTCTGCTGAGACAGCCAAGTAAATTTAAGAAAAGCTGGTTGTGCTCCTATCGTGAATGTTTAT
Organism: Ibycter americanus; assembly: GCA_035590275.1. Lineage (NCBI taxonomy): Eukaryota > Metazoa > Chordata > Aves > Falconiformes > Falconidae > Ibycter > Ibycter americanus. The sequence goes on along the minus strand of JAVJGI010000032.1, from coordinate 28,550,230 downwards.
GTGATGGATCTTGTGAGTAGAGGGCATCTGCACAAAATGCAAATGAATTTAGGTCTTTTCCTCCTCTGATAAACACTGAATTTTGATTGCTCATTAATGTGAAACCTTCCAATTTTTGTTTCAAGCTATCAACTAATGGTCCTGGGGTGTGTGTGTTAATTTTTTGTATCAAGGACAGGTGCATACATAAGCTACAAAAGAACAGAGCTGTTAGCACATTAGCACAAATAGACCTCACAGAAGAGACCCTTCCGTGCTTGGTTACAACCAGGCTTTCTGATTCCTCATCAGGGACAGCCAAACAGGCTTCTGAATGCTGAAGGCTCAGGCTATTCTTCCTACGCATTTGGCTAGATTGTTAATTAGAGCTACACTGGGTTTCTGCTGGTCCCTGCCAGTGCCTCATCTACTTGTCTTCTAATGAGTTTGTGGTCTACCTGGAAATCTTGCAAACAACTGGGGGAGGGAGGCGGGGGGAAAGCAATCTGCAGTGGTTATTTTCTTCATTAGAAAAATGTCTTGCATATAAAAACCTGAAATGCCTAATTACCTAAGGTTTGTGGTGTTTTAAACTGGTGTAAGGACAGCTACTGTAAATGCTGAGGAAACTGAGCCCAGATTTTGCAGTTTGTTTTATTTTATTTATGTTGAAGTATCTGGGGGGTGTTCACTGTAGCGAGCATAAAACATGCTCTGAGTCAAGAAAATTAAGCCAGTTTATAGCTAAGAAGCTAACATAACCTCAGGAAAAAAAATCACTTCAGGGTGATATGACAAAGATTCAAATGGATTTGGGGAAATGCAACTAAAAACCTTTAAGGGGAAATGACATGCTCTGTACCTGTACAGTAAAACAGAGCAAGGAATCCATCAGTGACTCAGATGAATCACATCACTGCATTGTACCATATGGCTACCTGGGCAAGGATATGAATAAACTTTACATACTGTGAAATATAGGATGCATTTCCCCCACACGCACTCCCTTTGATAACCTGAGAAGGCAGACAACTAGGTATATACTAACGAATATGCAAATTACATTCTTAAAGAGGTAAGTGCGTTATCCAGCAGGGAACAGATTATGACTAAGCAAATGCATGTAGCCCTTTGGGGTTGTGTACCTCCTGCAGCCACATCCTTGTCTCTCACTAATGTATAAATCAGGGCCCACTCCCCCAGCCCAGGGCGTTCACAGGCAGAATACTGAAACCAGAAAACCAGAACTACTAAATTTCAGAGCATTCAGGCAATAGCACAGTTTGTCTTTGACACAGATGAACTCTGGGCTGAGTCCAGTTCCTCACTGAGCCAAGGCACGGAGATGGTACCAGGACAGGTTTTGGAAGCCACCCTGGGAGTCCCCTGGGGCTCCTTCCCCAGACAGCCTAGAGGTTCGTCCTCCAGAGCCAAGTCCTTGTTCCGAGCCATTGTTGAATTTAATTTATTTCCGTATTATTCTGCATGCAGCTAGACAATGTGTCTTGCAGTTGCTTACTGCCTGGTTGCAGCCTCGTGCCCTAAGCCAAAATGAGCACTAGTTAAGCACAGAGCAGAAAATAAAAGATGAGATTTGGGATACAGAAGAACCTGGGAATGCAGGTGTAAAACAGTAACACTGTAAGCATGAGAACTGAAGAAGCCTGACTTTCTATGGATTTGCTGCTTTTTGTTGGTTGCAGAATCTGAGAAGTTGCTAATACTGATTTAGGTCTTTCTCCCAATGAGGCATGAAGAAAGCCTCTCTCCTGTGGATCCTTTGGCATTGGAAAAAGATTAGCATTGCACTTAAGCTTTTCTTCCTAGCTAAGGTATGCTTAAGGTCTTTCTTCTTCACCTTACCAACTATTTTTGTAACGTTTGTAAGAATGTACCTTTAAGAGCGTTTCCCCTCGGTCAAATTTGATGAAAAATTAGTAGAGTTCTAATGCACGTATACATGTGCATGTGTGGAGGCTGATGATTTAGTAAGCCTCATGTTCTTAGGAAATCAGGCTAAAATAAAGCAACTATCATGCCTCTCTGAATGAACAGAACAATACTGGTGCTGCTGAGACCTTCCCCACTTGAAGAAGTATAGTTAGGATCTAATTGGCATGGCTGGTTTAGCTGTTCAGCAGCTAAGTGAGGATGTAGTGTCAGTGAATATGAGAGTGTTCTATTTATCAATGGCAGGACAAGAAATGGTCCCTTGGGCTGCAAGGTGTAGTCCACCTCATTCTGGTACTCCTTGTCAGGAGGGAACAGGAGAACTATCTCTCAGCCAGGGTGTGATGCCTTGCTGTGATCAGCCAGTGGACTACCCTGTCTTGAAACAAATGCACAAGTTTCAAGGAGAAATCCCTTCTTTTTCCAGAGGATTGGTGGAGAAACAACAAGATTCCTGCTGCATAATCTCTTCGCTGAGAAATTCAGTGTGTTACAGCTGTGGATAGGCTCAAGGTAGTGCAATAGGCAGAGCCTTTTAAGCAAGCTGCAGGGAGCTTATTTACAAGTGCTTTCCTCCTACAGAGAGCCTCTGTGATACTCTGTTGCAGAACAAGAGGCAATCATTGATGTTTTTCCGTTTCATAGACCGGGTAGCATGTGTTCTGGAAGGGTCAACACTGTCTCTTTCATGCAGCAAAAACAAAGCTGCATGTATGGGAATGATAGACATGAGGCTTTTGAAGCTGAGTAGTTTCCCCCACTGCACCGTGTGTATTTTCTGGGGTTGTGGTGATGTGCTGTGCCTGATCAGAAACTGGCTCTATACTCCCACAAGAGTGCTCTACGTGCATTTATTTCACACTTCCAACTAGCTATATGATTGATAAGTCCTTTAGGGTCTTTTTCTCTAGAGAAGAAAAACTTTAATCACATTTTAAAGCAGTGGCAGTAAATGCTTTCTTAGGTGTGGGTTTTGGAGGACTAAAGGACCATTCATTTCAGAACTGCTAACCCATAAGAGTAACTAGCAGTCAACACCTTATGCTGAATGCACACTTTGAAGGTAAGTCCTTTTGCTTCCCTTGCAGCTATCTCACAGAGGTACCATTTGCCAAAAGATGCATGAAATGTGTTTGTTCAAATGATAGATACCTCCTGAATGAGAGGTACATCAAGCACATGAATTCGGAGTTCAGAGAGCAGGTCCAGAGGGAACGGATTGGCTGCAGGACTGCTGATCTGATGTAGAAATATTCCTCAGTTTAAGAACAGGCACCCAAAATGTGAGGAATAAATGTTGTTGGCATCCGGCAGATGGTAGCTGACATGTTTTCCAGCTGTCACAAGTCTTTTGAAATTCTTCTGTTGCATATGCCAGAGTTTCACCTTTGTGCTGCCAGGCTGAATATAGAAATGACAGCTGCAGGTAGAAGTATTCTACAGCACTCTGTAGGTAAAAAAATTGCACTGAGCCAACAGAAGAGGATTAGTAAATCTCAAATTAGTATGTGCCCCTCAGACGTTGTGACTGGGATATTCCGCATTAAATTCACTTTGTAGAATAATTTTCTTTGCATCAAGTCTGTAGTTGTTGTCTCTAACCTCAGGTAAGAACCGAGTCACCTGCAGCATCTCTCTCAAGGATGTTTTCCTGACTGTGAAAGTAAATTGCAACACGTAAATGTCTTTTGCCTGGTACAGTCCTGGACTGTTTTTGATTGCCTCTGCTTTGAAGTGTCAGCTTCCAGTGAACTCTGCTAACATTTTATTATTGCATTGAGGCTGAGGCAGAGAAGAGCAATTAAAGGGTTGACATCTTTGGTATTTTTTTAATAGTACACATGTCAAAATGCATTTAACAAATCATAGCTGATGCAAAAGCCCAATTAATGCTAAAATGTAAGTAGAGTTCATTTTGGTTGGGAGTAAATGAGAATTTTAAAATGAATAATAACAAAAAGTGGTTGCCTTATTTTAGATATAGGACCTAACTACAACTCCTGTTTCTGAGAACTGAAGTCTTAAAGCCTAAATACTCCTTTCTGTTCCAGGATACAGCTGGACAGGAAAGATACAGGACCATCACTACAGCCTACTACCGAGGAGCCATGGGCTTTGTCCTCATGTATGATATCACCAGTGAAGACTCCTTCAATGCAGTGCAGGACTGGTATGAAATGTTGTTGTTGTTGAGTTGGCTTGTTTTTTGGCCAATTCTCATGTTTTTTTGTTGAGAACATTAGACATCCCACCCTCCACAGTGTTTTGCATCACCATATTCCCTCCTCTTCATCTAAACTCTGGGATAAATAATTTGTTTTCTAAACTCTCCTTAGAAAATTTTCTACAGCTTCACGTTAATGAAAAAGTTACTATTCAAATGTAATAGCATACTGTAGCAGTTGTTGCTTGTAAAAGTTCTAGTTTATTGTATAGAAATTAATCCTTTAATGCATTATTTGGGCCTGTGAAGTTTCTGGCTGTGCTGCTAAATAATCCAGTTTAACAGTGGTTGGTTGAGTCAAATCTCATTTAAAATCTAATAAGGCTAAATCATTCCAAACTGCCTTTAAAAGGGATTTTTTTTTTTTTGGAGCCTACAAGTGTATGAAACAGCATTCACCTTACCTAAATTGAGATGATTAAAAATCTAACTTTACCGATTTAAAACTTTTGAAGTTTAAATTAGTTGTAGTTGTAATAAGAGAAGGAAGAGCAATGTCTAGGACAGAAAGCAAGCATATACCCCTTGGAAGGGGCCTGTCTGTTACCACTGGCTACAGAAAGCACCTGAACGGCTCTGTAAGGCAGTGCACAGTGTGGAATGGTGGGATAGGGATGGGGAGTTACCTATTAAATGGGAAGGGTGGGGACTTAACCCTAAAACTAGATATGGAATGGATTCTCAGCTGTTACAAGCTCCTCTGTCTCCCCTATGAACTCAGTACAAATGCAAAAACACCAGAAAATAATTTCTGGACTTCTTGATGACAAAAAGTCAGGAAATATATTTGGCTTACAGTGAATAAAGCAAGCACCAGATCAGTCACTTAGAAAACTCCATGGCAGTATCAAAGCTGCATTGGTACCCAGGCCAGTCTCCCCAATGTTTTGGTGTGCACTTCCCCTTCCCTGCCTGGGGGCTCCCCTAGTAGCTCATGCCACCTGTCTTCTTCCTCGGGAAGAAGTGTCCCATCTCACCCCACACTGTGATCTTATTTTGGAAGCGGAGCTTTGACCCAGACTTTCTTTCTGCTCTCCTGCCTTCCAGACAAGTAAGGTACAGAGCAAGAAGAGTAGTGGTCTTCCTAGAAGAGCCAGAGCACATGCCATTGCTGTGGCCACGGGGCAGTGCCTGCAGCCCCCTCAGTAGTAGCTGATGGGAGGTGTTTACTCAGCAGGGATCCAGTACAGTGCCTGGGGTGAAAACATCTGGGCTGCTGCTGTCAGGTAGTGGCCACAGGCACAGCACAGATAAGCAGAAGGTTGGACCCTGTTGCTGGAGCTCGTGTTCTGACATGGAATCCTCCTCTCAAAGAGACACCAGACTTTGTGTAGGAAATACAGGGCATGGGGAGGCAGGGGAAAGGCTGTGTTTATCCTCCGAAGTAGTACCCCTGTGGCTCCCCTCAAATGTCCTGCAATCATTTCTGCTTGTTACCCTGTTGCTGTATACTGCAGATAGATATGGTCAATGTGCAAAGAAAGGAAATGCAGTGGTTAATGTATTCTCTCAAGCCTGATAGATTGATTTGCAGTGATCTCAGTGACCTACCGGGAGCATGTGACATATGATGACTCTGGCTCTGGCTTTTAGCATCCAGCTCCGTCTGGCTTTTTGTTGAACACCTGTTCTATGTCCCCTGGTCTAGGTTGCAACTCAAAAGCTGCAACAACATGGTTTGTTGTTTCTAGTAATTTGGCCTCTTCCAAGGCTGCCCATTATTTGATCTCACTGTCCATTGAAGTAGTTGGTCATGATCATCATGTCTAAAGATGTAGTCTCCACTTTCACCCCGTCTCCAGTATCATGACACCATGCTGCAGAAGGTGAACTGCAACACCTTCCCTGAGCTGTCCTTCAGCAGCTAGTGACAGAGGAATACATTTTTTTCCTTGCAAGAAACACAAACCCAAAGGTTTTGCCAAAACCAGGTTCCTCCACACGGCACACCCTCCACCAAGCTCAGGTGAAGCTTTTTCTGCAGATGTCCGCACAGGGGTGTTTTCTGTAGGAGTGCCCGCATGTGAGCTAGGGCAGTAGCTTTCACTAGACTATAAATATTTTCAGCTTGGTTCCCTGATGAAACAAGGTACATATGACCACACAGTTCATCTACCTGTTAGCCAAAAAATACCAAATCTCAATCACTTGAGCTGGTACTATTTTAAAGTTTATACAGGTGAATTTTAACCCTGAAGCTTTGTGTTGGAAGTGGTCTAACCTCTGTTCCATCAAAGGTAATAGTGCAAGAGTAAGACTTAAGAAAGGTCAGCTTTGCGTGTTTGACTTCATGTCTTCCCGTGCCATGGGGGCTGCATGAATGTCTTTGCTAAGAGCACCTTGTCAGCCAAAGGACAGAGGTGAACTATCGGTTTATTTTTACTCTGTCTGTCAGGAATCTTGCCAACAGATTTTAAGATTCTGAACCCAAATGATGTAGTGGGTCGGATAAAAATCGGTCTGTGGTAGCCCATTTCCTTCCTTTCAGAGGCTTGTCCACCGGAGAGGTGAGAGTGTAGCAAAGCCAGCACCGCTGTGCCAGCAGAGTCCTCTAGTGGCGATGCAGCTAAGAGATGGTTTTTTTCCCACTCTGCAAAACTGCTTTCCTTCTAAACTTCTGAAGGGACAAGAAATGGAAACAAAAAAAGCTTTTGTCTGGTGCTGGTGCTGTTAGATCAGCTTCTGCCATTTTCTAGCATAGCAGGTAGGTAGGATCTTGGAGTTTTTTTTCACCGTGATGGGTGATACAGTTATGCTTCAGAAAAACATTACACTGGATTCTGGTCTTCAGTCAGGAACTGTACTCTCCGTGGAAAATTAAGGTGTTTACTACTTGAGCTCCTTTAGCTCAGAGCCTTGATCTCTGTAAGCCTAGTCTATTTTCCAGGTCAAGTGTGAGACGGCAGCAGCATGCCTAATGATAAAAACAGAGCCCTAGCAGTCCTGCAGTGCTTCTGTTTGGTCCTGGTGAGAGGATGGAGTGGCAGCAGTCAGGAGGCTGCACAGGCTGCAAAGTCAGTGGCATGCCCCTGGTACTCAGCCCTGTCTTGTCTCATCTATCACACGTGGATGGGACAGCTTTCCTGCTGTGCCCAAGAGGGAGGACCTCCGTGAGAGGGATGGACCCAGAACGTTTGGGAGGTGAGATGGGAGGTAGGACATTCTCCAGTCCTAAAGCCTGTTACTTGCTGGTCCCCTGCCTACTGCCACTAGTGATTCAGGTTTTTGAAGATGCTGTGTAAGCAGGCTGTCAACATGAGTCTTAGCCCATCTCACTGCTTTCTCATGTACCATCTCTTCCTGCAGAGTTCCCTACAGAAAACAAGCCAAAAGCATGAACAAACAGCTGAGCCAGAGACCTAACACTCCAAGTAAGCTCTTGCCCATGGCAAACCCTTACCTTCTGTTGAACTCATAGGGGTGTGCATAGATCTCAAAATTAATTTTCAGCATTACACTGAAATTATGGGAAGGTAGCCTTGTGCAAAGTCAGCTCTCCATCAGAGAGAAGCATTTTCCTTTCTAGAGCTCTGCAGCATCTTAGAGCTTATACCCTCCCTCTGTCTGGCAAATTGCCGTAGGAGGTTGTGCTCACTAGCCTTATTATTCTCCGAGCCGTTTCATGAAGCTCCAACATCCCCTCTAAAACTTCCTTCCATGTATGTATGGTGCACTTTACCTCTCATCTCTGGCTCATTGGCACGTGACTGTTTCAACAGCCTCCTGACCTGGCCTCACCTGCCCACAAGGGAAATGAGAATATCTCTTCCAGTCTGCTATATGATTTCTTCCTTGGGTGATCTTTTTACCACACCCATCTTATGGGTGGATGTCCTAAAAAGGATTCTGATTTGCTTTGTGCCACTCCAGAAATACTTCTTCTAAACCAAGTAAAGGCAGTCTTTCTCCTGAATGAGGATAATCATGGCTGTATGTCAGGTATTTAGACAAACTCTCCAGGTAGTATATGAATGTGAAGTACAATCTTTCCTTCATTCGCATGAATCACCCCAATTAATTATAATTATCTTAAAGCAGCTGAGAGAGTAAGATACACAGTTGAAATGCATTTGGGAATATCTAGGGCATGACCTGTCTTGCTCCTTCATTGGGAAGGGTACAACAGATTGTGACAAGTCTTTAAAAGATTAAGCCTGAGTGATTTTCCTTACTGCAGTGTGGCAAGAGTACAGTCAAGTTATTTTAAAAGAACAAGCATAAATGTGCAAAAGCAAAGATGGGCTTTTCCTGATATTTGAAAAATAGTTATTTTGTTTGAATAATAAGAATTCTTTCCTGTCGGGTGAGTGAAAGGGTTAAATGAGCTTTCATGACTTTCAGCTCAGTTTCTAGATTATTTTTTTTAGTAGGCTGCTTTGACAGTTACTATTTGACATTAGCTTGATAGTTTTGTGCGTAGCTAAATCAGTGGTTTATACCTCATTTTAAACTGTACTGAAACTAGAATGTACTCAGCAATTGATACTGTAAAGTAAAAAGAAAATATTATGGAAACTCTGCTTTGGACTATCTAAACAATTTCACAGAAGGGAAGAAAAAATTGGTTAAATTTAACTTAGATTTAGAGTGACAGCTGAGTTCACAAATCATCAGCTTTATTTATCTTTAAGGCCGATCTTCAAATTAGGTTGTTGATATATCCATGTAACTGTGAACCTAAGACTATTTTTCTTCTCAGGGTGAAGCATAAAAACCATGCTTTATCGTTAATTTGGGGAAATCAGCACAAATAAGGCACAGCATTGTTACTGTGCCACAGAAATGTATTTTTCCCAGTGTGTATATTGGACTGCCCTGACAGTTGTTGAAACATCTCAATTGCACAAGTCTTTTTATTTATTTACCTTTTCAAAAGTTCCTGGAAATGTACTGCCTTTCTTTTTGTATGGGGATCGGGTTTGTTTTAGACTTTCTTCGTAACTTTGTTTGGGTTTTATTCTTAATAACCGTAAATGTCAGTGTTTTGCGAGGTAGGTTTTCCATTAACTTGTACAAAACAAGGAGAAGGATGAGTTTCTGTGGGAGATCCTTCTTTTTTTCATTTTAATTTTCTAAGTAATTCTGTTTAAATAGTTAAGGTTTGTCACTAGGTCCCCATACGACCCCCCGAGGGCTGAAATGAATCCAGAGAGAGGACAGGGAGTCAGGAGAGGAGCCTGGTTATGGGTGTTTTAAATTGGACCTGGAGAGACTTGCTTTGTCTCTATTGCTTATGGAGGGAGTCTGGAGAGATTTCCTCTTCCTGAGCTTTTGGTTCATTTCTGAGGTCACCCCCTCCTGTGATGAGCCTTGAGAAACCCCAGAGTACTGCATAAACTCATCACAGGCTCATAGTAGCTCTCACAGGGCTTGTCTACATGGAGGCACTCAAAAGGGTGAAAGTGGAAAATGGGATTGGAGTGAGCGCCTTTCCAGGAGGACACTTACAAGAGCGAGAAGTTTCACTGCACAGAGTATTTTTGTGTGTTGCAGTATGGGTCTGGGCTCCTGCAGTGGGCTTGGTTCAGGTTTTTGTTTTCCAGTGCAAACCAAACAGGCTGCTGCTTAAAGGCAAGTTGCACAGTGAAATGACCCCCTTTTTCGTAGATATCTGTGGAGTGACATGACTGGCTGCTTTCCATGGAAAAGGCAAGTAAACAACTCTAATTAAAAATTATCATTAGTAGATCAGAGCTGGAGGCTCTGCTAATTCAAAAGAGAAGGAATCAAGTGCTTTATTGTTAAGGGAGTTCAAGCAAATTACACAGAATTAAAAATCTGAGGGGACTCCTGGCTCTGATGGGAAATGGCAGGTTTGCCTGAAACTGTAGTGTCCTGTATGGAGGGGTGGTGAGTATGGACAACGTGGGAAGGTGAGTTAGGACTGGAGGAGGCAAGGAGTGTATCGCTTCTGGCAGAGCAGCCTAATTAGCTTTGGGAAGGAGGGAGTCTTAAAAGATAGAGCTGACTTGGAGAAGATAAAATAAGTTGGGCCAGTCTGAAAAAAAGGATGAAAGTGAATGCTACCAAGCTAGCACTGTTTTGCTGCTGACTCTGTGACACCTCACTGAGGATGGTGAGAAAGGACTGGCCTGTCAGGATAAATAGGGGAAAAGAAAAAAAAAAATCTTCTGTTTTGTCATAGAAAAACTATGAAGACGCCAAATGTAAGGTCACACTGTTGGGATCTACAGCTAGCTCCAATCCAGCTTCAGCACATGAGCTACAGAGAGCTTTAGAGGCCTTGAGTTCATCCCAGTCCTTGTCCTTAAGCCCCCATGACTTGATCCCTCTGTCATTGAAGTTATCATTTGTCTGACACTTGCCGTCTGTCATTGCATCTGCTGTTTCCTGCCTTAGGTATCACTTAATCCTGCTGGGTTCAAATATTAGCTCACAGAGCCTTACCTTGATCCTGTATCTTCCTGATTCAGTAAACTTTTGTTTCTCTTTAGCAATTATTTCCATGTTTCTGTGCAATTTTCAGTCTCTGTGGACCAGTTTTCCTGTTCAAGCAAAGATGACTTGAAGCATCCATCTGTTTGATGCTCAAAACACAATTTCTTACGGTGTTACTAAAACTCTGCAGCAAAAGTGCTACAGCAAATGAGCATCTTTTCTGTCTGCACTAAATTATTGTTGTTCTGTGTTCTATAAGAAGTTGTAAATCTAGCATGAGGTGCGTATCTATTGTATGGCTTTCTCTATAGGGACAATATCCTGAAGAGGTGTAATTGATAGTTGTTCCTCTGACAGATTATAGCTGAAGGAAAATAAGCTTTATAAGAATGCTTTTTTGTTCCTAGACATCAAAAATTATTCAATTCAGCTTTCTGTCTGGATCTCATGATCTTTAAAACACTGGCAAAGTCTTAACAAGAAACTTAATTGTCACACAAAATCGAAGAGTAGTAAAATAGAATGGTGCTATAAAGTATATAGTCTGCATTCTTGCTTGATGTGTAAGCTTGGTCATTTGTCTTCTAACCAGCACACAGTCTTGAGATGTTGATGTTGTCATTAACGGTACTTGTTCTCATACATAATACATAATTGTATTTTGGCACAGCTGATGGAACGTAACAATCTTTTTTTGACCTGCTGTAGGGCCACACAAATCAAGACTTACTCCTGGGACAATGCACAAGTGATCCTGGTTGGGAACAAATGTGACATGGAGGATGAAAGAATTGTTCCTGTGGAGAAGGGCAAAAATCTGGCAGATCAGCTAGGTACCTGCCAAAGCTTTTCTTTCTACTCTTCTTTCCTCTGCTTCTTTATAGAGTTCCTTTTAATTTGTATGATAAATCCTTACAGAAGTAATACTTTAATAATGGTATCTCAACTAAGAAGTGTAATATATTCTAGGTCCATATTTTACTTGCTTAGTGCTGAATACTACCTTCTTGTAGTATTGCTGTGTCTCTAAAGCTAATATCTAAAGATGTAAGAACAACTATTATTAGCACAATGGAATGAAAAGAGAAAAAGTTTTCATAAACACAATTCTGTCTCCAGGTCTCTAAGTGCTGTATAGCCATTTTCAGAATGCAAACATTCATTTTTGTAGAAGAAATTTTCTTTTTGCAACTATACAATGAGAAAAGAGTTTTATATGTCAGAACTGTAGAGTTGAGTAAAATAGATTTTAAAAATGTACCAGGGTTCTCTATCCAGGTAGGGAAATGACACGTTACTGATGTAGGATAGAAAATGCAAAACAGATCCATTGAGAAGAAGCTGGGATTGCAATGAAAATTTTAGAATTAACAGCAAAATAAACTGATTCTAATTACTCATTTATTTATATTTTTTCATTATATATTATAGCATAGATGATCTTTTTAATATGGAGTCAGGGCTTCTGTATTAAGATTTAACTATACTGTCATCTTCTCTTAAAGAATTCATAGTGGCAAGTAGATCCTTTAATTCAGTTAACAGTGGAGACCCTTCCGGTGGGCACACTGTAAATATTTGTTTAGCTTGTAAGAGTAGAGGTTCTTACCAGACTCAAAGGAATCACCATCACCCCCAATTTATAAAATCCTACATTGTCGTCAATTCTTAAGCAGTAATTGGAGGGTGCATAATGTATTGTTAAACTGGGGGAACTGGAGCTCCAGTACACGCTGCATACATTGCTTTAGTTTAAAGTGTGACCTTGGTCACATTGCTGATCATGGTTAAATCTTATATAATGAGTATTTATTAGTTGGGGGTTTTGTTATTGTTGTTTTGGGGTTGGTTGGTTTGCTTTTTATGAAGGGAAGGTATAGAAACCCTGCTCATAGATGAGTATGAAGTATGGTATTGTGATAGGGACCTGTGAGGTATAAACAAAATGATGGTTACTCTTCCAAAGAGTTAAGAGCAGTCAGATTCTTTTTTCATGTTTCACATGCAAAAAAATATAAGCGTGTCTGCAGATGCCTGCAGGTTTAGAGCCTTCAAGTGTTCTACGTATGCTGAGCAAAAAGGGGTCCCATTCATGACGGCAGCCTTGAGGCACTGCCATCATGAACAAAGAAGGAGCAAATATCAAACTAAACCCTCTAATTTCCCATCATTATTATTGTTGTAATAATAATTCTTTACATGTAGGACTAGCAAACAAAGACATGGTTAGTTTGCAAAATCAATTATGGGCTCTTTTTTACACATCAGAATTTGATTTGCTTTTGAAAATATGAATCTGAATAAACTTGGTTCCTGGCTTGCAGACCCAAAACTGTTGCAAATTCATTTGTGCTCACATATTTTGCAAGAGTAATTACACTGTTAGTAGTTAAAGAATTGTCCAGAACAATGTAACAGCAAACAGAGACTTTTACTGGAACTCCCACTCCTATTTGGACTTCTAATTTGTGTTTTTTTCTCCTCCCAAAATTTTTCTGTTTAAATACAAATCTAGCATCTAGAATCTGAATCTGTTACATAGGGGACACTACAAAATGCACACACGCACAGAGTTACCGTAGCAACTGACTCCATCAGTAGGAAACTGTTCTGTTTGTTCTGTTGAAGAATCCCCAGTTCTGCCCCTAGACTGTTCTCATGCTTGTCCAGCTTACCCTGGAGAAACATACCCCAGTGCAGAGCAAAACAAAAGGTAACCGTGCCTTTGAAAAGTGCTGTCCCAGTCCTCCTTTTCCATAGCCTCCCAAAATACTAAATGCTCTTTTTAAAAGGGCTGAAAAATATATCTGGTTTTACCAGTCAGCTTTTTCTTATGTTAACTCTGCTAATGTATACAGCATCGTCTGACTGACTTTGTGTGTTAGGTGGGAGAAGTCTCTTTAATTGACTGTTGACTGCTTAAATGGCTAGCTTTCATCATAATGATTCACATAAAGGTTATCCTTCAGCGTGTTTATCTGAGTTTGTATAGTGACATTGACATCATTGAAATAATTTCCTAATCAGATTAAGAAATTGTTATTGGCCTGAACGTGAACTAAACCAAAACAGATTCAGCTACAGCAGAAGCTAAGCCAATGTTGGACTGACAAATATCTAAGTTCAGTTCTCTGATTTCTTGTGCCTTTTATACACATTTTTAATCATCATCAAAGGCAGCAAGTGGGGCAGACAGAACCCTGGTCTGATGCAGGACAGCCATCCTTGTTTAGTAACGAGGCAAACATCTCCACAATCACTTCACTTGTCCCATGATTTTTAAAAAGTGTTAGAAACTGGTAGATACCTATTTGTTATCTCACACATCAAGGTGACTCAGTCTACCAGCAATGGCAGGCTAATCAGTTAAGATAACTTATCTTTCTCTTCTTTTGTGGCAAAATCAAAGAAACACAATGCAATGCAGAGTATCCCCCAAATGAAGCAGAGCAGAATGTAGCTTATTGCAAAATAAACTCTCTGTGGTGCTTGAGCTGTCGCTGTTGGCACTATAATAACCTGGCAGAAACAGAAGCAACAGCCACGGAAAGTGATGGTTGGCTTTTAGGGCCCCTGGGATTAGAAAGATAAAGAAATGCTTCACAGTTCAATGCATTGCTGCTGGCTGAGGCAGGATTTAGGCTTGTCTGTGAGAAGGCTGGTTCTTGCATAGCACGGGGTGTCAACCGGCGGCAGCAGGAATAGCTGTCTGTGCCATCCCCACCTTGACATAACTCCAGCTGTGCTGCTTGGTTGTTGGGTTTGGGTTTTTTGAATCAGAAAGGGTCAGTGTTTGAGAATCCGTACCCATCACTGCAGCTAGGAGCTGGCGACACCGAAGTTACTCTGTAGGAGGCACACAACAGTATTTGTAATTCCGCAGTGCTGAATGGCCCTTATTGGGAAGGGTCCTCAATCATGACATGTGCTGTGCGAGGATTAATCGCCCTGAAGAGCTGTCTGTCTAAAGAGACAAAGAACAGGAAAAAACAAGACCAAAGTCATGGAGCATTTTGCTCACAAGTGCAGAAGTTGGTCAGCAGAAGCAATACAACCACGATCTGGCTTCTCTCCTTCGTGTCCGCTCTTGGCAGACCGCAGCAGTGGTTTGTAGAGGGAGCCATGCCCTGTCGCACGGGAGGTGTGGAGCCCAGATAGGCCCCTCTGTACATGACCAGTTAGTGGGGTGTCATCAGCAGCTGCTGCCCAGGGGATCCCCACTGATGTAAGGGGGAGAATTCAGCTCCCTTCTCCTGGGTTTATTCAGATCTGTATAGTCTGCAGATGTGTTTACCAGAACGATGGTAAGGATCCATGTATCCCTTTCACTCTTATTGACAAGTATTTCTGCTTACTATTCTGAGATTGTGGGCATCAGCTGAGCTTCAGAATTGTCTTATGTCTTCTTTCATTAAGATGAATCCTGAAAAAAATGGTTAGTATTATAAAAACCATCTCTATTATCATCAGTCTCTATTGATTTTTTTTTTTCTCCTCACTTTTTCTCACAGGTTTTGACTATTTCGAAGCTAGTGCCAAAGAAAACATCAATGTAAGGCAGGTGTTTGAGCGTCTTGTGGATGTAATCTGTGAAAAGATGTCGGAGAGTATAGAATCAGACCCTTCCAGGGGCACTTCTGGAAGGAGCATGCGACTCTCGGACAACCCACCTCCTTCGCAGCAGAACTGCTCGTGCTAGTGACCTTTCTTGCTGAGAAATATCCTTTTCCTTTCCTGATGAAATTTTATCTTTTCATTTGTGGTGGTGCGTTATCATGTAGTCCAAAGGCAGAAGTCTCTGTTGTAGGAAACTGGTATGTTTGTATAATGTGCTGGAGTGTTAATATTATGTATTTCCTCATCCAATAATTTAAAAAACAAAAATCTGAATAAATATTGTAAGTGCACCTAGTGTTAATGTGAGTTATGCTGAAGAAAAAGAATTGTGTAGTGTTGCAAATGTTATTTCCACAGAGAGTGTTGCATTTGTAATTATAAATTCCTCTGCTGCAGGGTGTTTTTGTCAAAACCAGCAGGAAACATAAAAAACAATTAGAAGGGACCAGGTCTAAAAGAAAATGGGGGGGAAAAAATCTCTTGCACAGCAAGAATATGCACCCTTTCAGTATTTTGAGAGTCATTGTTGCTGTCCTCTAGACATGGACCTTGTTTTTTCTGTATGATGGAGCAGAAAGCAGTGCATTTCTGTCTGACAGTTTGAGGTCGTCCAGAAAGCGAAGAGGAAGGGGGGTGGATTTTGTGTCAAGCCTCTACACAGAGGAAGAACACGTGGAGGAATCAAAGCTGCCAGGCAGGGGAGGAGGAGGAAAAGGCCTTGCAGCCATACCCGCATTTCCCTGTGCTCTTGGCTGGTGCTGGGTGAAGGAGCAAGAGCCCTTCCAGGGGCTGCCCTTGCCTGCAAACTTCTCCACAGTCACCAGTAATTTTGTTGCTGGGTTTGGCACCTTGCTGTCCCTAATCCTTTGTTTCTAGAAGCCCAAGAGCTGCAGGACAAAGGAGAGGAGGAATTGCCTGCTGCGTGCTTAGTTGGAGGCAAAATCTGACTTGGAACAGCAATGTCTCAGAAAGATAAAAATATCAGAAGCCAAAATGTGAATGTTGGCAAATACTAGTACTGATATTATTAGAGTTCCTTTCTGCATTTTGTTGTGGGGGGTTTTTTTTTCCCTTTTCTATTTTTAATTTTGTGCTAGATGGGTGCATGTGTGGGAACAGTTTTTCTGGTTTCAGATTCAACCACAAAGTATAATTTAAAAAAAGGAAGACTGATTAATTAAACATAACTGCAAATGAAAAGTGGCAAAACCCTCCTATTAGAGTTATTCTGTGGACTTATTCTATGGATTTTGTTGCATCATTCTTTGAGGGGAGGAACAATTTTTAGTAGTTAACACCTAAAATATTCTTATACTTCCAACATTGCTAAAATTACAGAACTTCTACATCTGTGTGTCGAACTGTGTGCATTAGTCACACACAGAGCTTGTCTTTCTCTGAAATAAATGGAGGAACTGCTTTTGCGAATCTGTGAGATTACATGCACTGTACACCTTTGTTGATGATCACGCATTGGTTTGTGCATCCCAGTGCCCAACAGTGACTGCAAATTGTGTCTGTAAATGTAAACTAAGCGGATACGGAGGGACGTTTGCTGTCTTATGGTGAAAATTCTGGAAAGTTTTATGCCTTTACCTTAGGCCTGTGAACTCCTCTGACTGAGGAGACTTTCTGATGTCAGAAACTGGTGTCCCAGCCCACTGCACTGGAATGTGCTGGGTCGTGACAATAGCAAATGCTTTTGTTAATTTTGTTCTGTTGTGTCTCAAAGTGTAATGGTTTTAAGAAAAAAGCACAATATTCTAGAGAAAAATGCAACTACATTGATGTAGTTTGAGCTCGTTGTGTTAAAGGCTTGATCCCTTTGTGTGTTGCTTTCAGAAATTTTTGCTGTGACGTATTTTGGGTGTGTGCAATCTAGTACTGAAAGTGTGATTTGTGCAGTGCTAGGAATGTGCTTATTGTATCTAAACCCCTGAGACTGCAAAATAAAGAGAAATATAGTCACCGGGTGTGGCCAGAGAGCTTGTGTGAGCTGCATTGCTAGCGTTAGGCAATCACGTTGCATGAATAAAGGAATTATCTTTTTAATGCTTTTAAAATACATCAAACTACATTGATCTTCTTTGACAGGGTGATGATCCTTGAGCCCAATAATCTGGAGTCACTATGCAGATTTAAAAAAGTGAAGATAAGGATTATTTGGCCAATAAATGTGCAGTGTTCAAGTTGTAGCAGAAGCAGTTTTTAGGGCAACTTGTGTAACTAGAAAAAAGAAATGAAAACCTCTACGGCAGGGAGCGATGATTTTGAGCTGTGCAGGTATAATGGAGAAACCTCAGTGCAAATAATGATTTTTCAGCTCAGCAACTCAATGGTGAAAGAAAATGGATTCAGCAGAAAGGGATTTTAAGTTCTTTTGTTTTACTTACTTTTTTTTTCCTAGCAAAAAAAGACCTTTCCCTTTTCTATCCAGTATATAATTGTGTTTCATTGTGTTCCAATCAAGTCAGATGGGTTTGTGTTTTTGTTCCTCTCCTCTCCTTTTCAGAAGAATGCAAGTACGTTTCAGGCCTTTCAAGGTAGGATGGGCTTAACTTGTTTTTTACAGAACAAGCCAGCAAGTAGCTGCATGACAGTATAGTCTGAAGAACTGGAAAAGACAGTTACGAATTATACCCTGCCCTATATTGCATACATGGAGAAACCTAGTATTTGGTGTAGAAATCCTGCAGTTTATTTCAAATAAGGAATCAAATCATCACAGGCAACTGACACATCTCTCGGTTAGTATATATTTAGTGTGTCTCATCATCTTACATTTACATTAAAAGTTGTGAATGAATACAGAGAAAGCCTTTTGCCTTAAGTGGCATGCAGCTGATTTCAGTATCACCAGTGAGTCAATAGTAATTGTTACTTGTATGAACTTTTAAGAGGCAATGGCAGAATGTGAGACAATAATTTGTCAGGACGAGGGAAATAACTTGCTTGTGCCAAAGACAAACCCAAAATCCTTGATGCAGTCTTGTATAGAGCCTCTGTTTGACTGGCAGTGGCCTAGGATAGTAGCGTTGATAAACAATATGGTTACAACACAAAAAAAGGGGTACTAGAATGTGAAAGGGAAGAGGTGACTGTTGTTCACAAGCTTCTCTCTATGGCTTGTACAGTGCAGCACCGGGTGTGCAGTTCTCCAGGAAAAGCCATGCAGGAGGCCCTGGGTTAGAGATGGGTCTTGGCTCCCATCTTGTGGAGAAATGAAGCACTAAAACACCAGGTGGACATCCAGTCTAAATTATAGTACCTGTATCTCAGACAACCCCCTCATTTGTATTAGCCTCTGCTCCTTTAATTTTGCTTTCATCATCTCTTTTGCAGTCAACGTCGTTATTTTGTGCATGTGTGTAAGTCTAACAGCACTGGTGTTACAGGAATAGCAGAAAGCGTGGAACGATGTAAAAGGGATGTGATAAATGCAATGACAAGGCTTCCTGACAGCTCTCAAAGCGTTACAAGAAAAAGGATCTTGGTGGAGTGTGTCGCTTGGGAACGAGAGCTTCAAAGAGCTTTAAGACAAGAGGAAAAGCAGCATTCCTGCGGTCAAGGCTTGGAACTGCTACATCAGCACTGCCATTTCATAGGGGGAGAGGTGTATTCACAAGTGGGAAAATGCTGAGACCTACTGACCTGCAAAGACCAGGCTGCACTGGGAGTAAACACACCCTTTTCTGGTAAGCAGTCATGGGCACAAACTATAAGCTATTAAGGCAACCATTAGGGGAAGAAAAAAAGTTTAAAACATCAGCAGCAGTAAGCACACGCTGGATCTCTCGAAAGAGCAGCAGCACTGCTGGTCGGGATCGAACTGCGAGCTTCAGTGAGCTGGGCTTAAGTGTG
Organism: Ibycter americanus; assembly: GCA_035590275.1. Taxonomy (NCBI): domain Eukaryota; kingdom Metazoa; phylum Chordata; class Aves; order Falconiformes; family Falconidae; genus Ibycter; species Ibycter americanus. The sequence goes on along the minus strand of JAVJGI010000032.1, from coordinate 28,531,200 downwards.
GAAGCCTGCCAGCTGAAACCTGGTGCTGCTACCAAATCGCCGGCGCAGCCAGCGGTTCTGAACCCACAGAACAGCCACGTTTCTTTAAACCGATGGAGCGCGGTCAGCGCTCGGCGTTCCTAGCGACGGCTGAGGGAGGCTGGTGGCCGCCGGCCCGGGTCCTTCCCGCCAAGTTTCGGCCTCGAGCCCTGCCCGCCTGGCTCGGCCTCGCCGCCGGGCTGTGGGCGCCTGCTGG
>JAVJGI010000032.1:28481231-28529838 GCA_035590275.1 Ibycter americanus | reverse complement strand
CGGGAGGGGCTGGGTGCGGGGCTGGGCACCCTCCGGTGCTGGCAGTCGGGCTCAGCCCGGTGGCCGGGGCGGTTCGGAGCCGCTCTCTGTAAATCGGAGACCGGGGGCTCACGGGTGGGACCCTTCTAAGGGGAGCTGTCTGGTGTGTGTGCGGTGAGAGGGTTGGGGGCTTGCGTGGACAGTGTAAATCAGCGCTAGTCCCAAGCCCCTGCTGCGATGCGGTGTTTTCAAGGCACAGCAATACAGGATCGTTAGTTTGCAGCCCTCGTCCAGGCAGCCGCCTTCCAGCAGTGTACAGCTGAAGTGTGAAATGCGGGTGAAGTATTACAGAGCAGATACCAACTTAAAAAGAAATCTGTTACTTGTCCCATTTTAGACGAGCTTCCATGTTTTAATGCAAATACGTTTGTGAGTCAAGGCAAAAATTGCTTTGATGCTGCCATTTTGCTTGTGTTTTCATTTGTATATTTCTGAGTAATACGCCTGAAAGTGCTAAAAAAGATCACCTTCCCTGAGTGCAGCCCGCAGCATCTGTGGCCTTCTGGCAGAGAGAGGCTCGGCTGAGGACGATGTAAGACAGTCATTCTTGAAGGGATGCTGTTACAACTTCTTTCTGGCCGGCAAAAAATTATTCAGCCCTTGTTAGAGATGCTTTTTTTTATTTACTTTTCATAATGTCTAATCTGTGCAGCCGGTGGAGAATCTGCCTAAGTCTAAGCGTGGAACTGAATTTTGGATTTGCAGTGATGTTGGTTGGCAGTGAAATGTTGGTCCCCTGCTGGCTGCCTGTAGAGGACTGTGCCCGTCGGCTTAGGGAGAAATGTGCGCCATCCCTTCTTGCCCTACTTACTTGCTGCTTCATCTGGATCTCTGCGTGCCTCTCCTGCTGGTATTCTTACTCATGCTGCTTTGCAGGAGGCTCATCTTCCTGCAGAGTTCACGGTTACAGGTGCTGTCAGCTTAGGAAACTTCTGCCTTTACTACCTGAAGCAGCACAGTGATGACGCTTCGGAAAGCTATTGAAAACTCGCTGGCTATTTTGAGGCTCAGGAACGTCCTCTGCATGTAGAGAATTGGAGAGTGTGTTTGCTTATAGCGTAAGATAAACTAATACCAAAATCTTCCAGAAATCCCACTGTCCATTCTTAACAGATTCCTTTCAGTTGGAAGCAGAGTGTCACTTCTTTTCAGACTGATTTCCACGTGTGGGAAGTGAGCCTTGCACAGTACAGACACAAACATTCCCCCTAGGAAGGAGAACTTCAGTGTGGCTGAAAGTAAAGCATACCTGTGTCTGCTAACTATATACCAAACCTCCTGAGTAAATGTAGTGGTGGGTGATTTGATGATGCATATATGCTTTCTCCTCTGTTCATACATCAGTGCTGATGTATACTGTAGACCAGTCACAGTGGGCTTAATGTGTCCATCTGGTGACATCCCTCTTAACTTGGTGGAAAATGTTATATTTTATTGTTTCAAATACAGCAATCATAAAAACAAAAGAGTTTTCTGACAGAAATTGCAGAATGTATTTTCAAAAGTGCATTTGTTGGGACAAAGATTATTGTGTAATGAAAGTTGATTTTGTTCATTAGAGCTATGAGTGGGTAGTTATCTTCACCAAAATATATGTTTTATTTAAATTCATCCGTATATGGAATTTCATGGGCTTGTATTGCTTGTTTTGGGTAATTTGGGAAATTAAAGCATTTCTCTTAAGCATTTTCTATGCATTGATATGTATATCAATATTTACTTCACTGCTAAACAATTGTCATTGATACAAGAAAAAACTTTGTGTGAGAGCAATCCTGTTTAAACTTATCCAGGATGTTTAAACAGTATTTTTAAGAATTTGAATTTTATTCTATTTTTAAGCCTTATTTGTATCAATACCTGTATAACCCTTCAAAAAAGCAATTGGACTATGCTTGCTTCTGTTTCTATGTTATCTGCATTTTTATACTGTTTTTTGCATACTAATTGATACTGACATATTGATTACACTTGTCCTTTTCCATTGGACTGAAACATGGAAAAAGTAAAGAACACCTGTGTCAGGGGGTGCCTTGGCTCAGTATAACCTAAACTGTTCTGTGTTCTCCTGAAGTGAAATCTGATAGCCTTCATCAGTGGCTTAGTTCAGTCGTTGCCTTGCTGCTGGGTGCTTTCTGTCCTAGTACGTAACACCCACAAGCCTGAAGATGAGTAATGTAAAATTAGTATTCTCTGCTCCATTAGTTTAATGGAGGTATGCGGAAAGGATCAGCAAGAGCTACTGGATACATCTGGCTAAGCAGCTTTATGGCCAGTCATTCTTCTGGAAGAATAGCACTAGTCTGTTTTCAGCTTTCTGTGTCTAGCTATTGATCACGGGGACGCCAGTGTTCTTTCTGGGCCGTGGAAACCTGCAGAAGACAGTTACATGCAGAGGTGAAGAGTGTGGTGGCTGTGCTGGAAGACATGCTGTACCAACTTGTCGCTGTCTGGGGCTCTTGCTCTGAGCTCCCCAGAGGCTGAAGCGCCCGAGTGTGCAGTATGTCTGTTTTTAGGACGCTTGTTGTGCATTCAGAAGTGCTGCAGCTGCATAATGCGACATATGTATGTGATGCAAACGGGCTTTCAGAATGTATGGATGATTAGCTTTGTACCCAGAGATTAGCGTGGATCTAGTACTATCTGTACCTCCTGCAGGTAGTCATAGCATCTCTGCACGTTATACACTGTGTGCTGTACTTTGAACAAGCAAAACTGCACTTGTGCTTTTGACTGGAACAAATCTGTACTACTCAGTGGTCCTGCAGTGAGCAGAATGGGTGTGTTAACGATTATGAAACCCTGGGCCAGAGTAGGTGCTATCAATTCCTGTTGGCTGGGTGGTCGTAATTCATAAACTTAACACAACTATTAAACATTTGTTCTTTAGCTTTTTTTGTAGACTTGGTTGTCTAAGAAGTGCAGCTTTTTTCTTTGTCTCAGAACTGCTTAACTCTTGTCACAATGCCCCCTTTATCCCTTTCCTCCAAATACGTCCCCATGAAATTCAGTTGGGAGAGAAGTACTCTGAGTAGTTTGTTTCCAAGCTGGTCTGTGGTTTGCAGAGCCGTAGCAGGTGGCCTGCAGCTCTAGTAAAAAATAAAACTTCCACTGACTTCATATTTTTAATTGGAATATTGATAATAACACAAGCTTTTATTGCTGGGAAACATTGGAACTGCATAATGGTAACCATGAATGAAATATGTGAGAAACTTTGGGAACCATGCAATTGGAAAACATACAACGTACCTTTTGTTTTTCTTTTGGGTGCTTACCCCATGTAGCTTGAGCTGGAAATCTGCTTTGAAATTTCTGCTACCTAATTACAACAGTGGCCGCATTGCAAAGTTCTGATCTGTTATAAACTTGGGGATTGGACTAGATCACCTTCAAAGGTTTCTTCTAACCCAGACTATTCTGTGATTCTATGCTCTGTATCTCAGATACATTTTTTTTCAGGGGATATGACCATGGGTTTGGTTTATGCTAGCATTTTTTTTGTTTTGCTGGATCAAAGACCATCTGCCTATGTTACACTGGTTCTTAGGCTGAATCAAGTATTTTCTGGATCCAGCATTCCTTCCTTTCTGCAGCTGGCATACTAGCCAATGCAAGCTCCCAGGAGGGGTGCTTTGGCTAATTTGACAAATTGTGACTGTCTGTTCTGGATCTGATGGGAAACAAATACTGCTGAGATGTTGTAGTGCAGAGCATTGGTGCTTGCTTTCCTCAGTCTGAAAAGTTGTAGAATGGTGCTGGACAGAGGGCTTGTGTTTGGGGTTTTTGTTGGCTTTTTTTTTAATGTATATGCACACACGTAAAAAATTGTATGTCTGTATGCACTCACACACAGAGAACTCTGTCTGTATTGCTTCTTGATAGTAACCCAGCTTCTGTGTCAATTCTGTGTCTTATTTTATTAAGCCTGCAGGGGAGATCTCTCCTTTCTAACACATGCCTTCTATGTCTGTGGACCCCATTTAATAGAAAGCATTGATCAAACCAAATCAAATAAAATGGAGTCTCTGGGGCCTATTTAGAGGCAAAGATTAAGATCTTAATTCTGTCACATAATACATGTTTCCAAGAGCCTGACAAGCATAACAGGCTATTGAAGTTTGGATTTGCCTATTCTGAGTACATGAAGTTTTCTCTGAGTGCCAGTAGCTTGAATATTTTACAAAGAGAGAAATAAAAGCCCAAATCAGTGGCCTGGACCTTATGGGGAGAAGGGCTTTTGCTATTACCTTGAATTGCTTCTTTCTTATCCTTATAGCTGTTGAATAGCAGAAGAGTGTTTTTACTTTCCCGCTATAAAACTGCTCACCTTCTTTGCTACCATTAGATTTTTCATTAGGAAATCTCAGTTGAAGAGCATAGAACTGTTACAGGAAATACAGACATTTTCGTGATTCTGAAAATTTGGATTTGGGAAATGAGTGTATTCATTGCAAATAATTGTTTTTTTCAGGTATATCAAACTGCAGAATGGCTTATGTGCACTTTTGATTTCGGATTTGAATTACTTGGATGGTGCCCCAGCTGCTTTATCTTCAGAGGAGGAGGAGGAAGATGACGACGATGGTGAATCTGAGGGGGAAAGCGATGAAGATGACGACTCTGGAGCTGAGATCGAAGATGGTAGAGAAGGCTTTGATGATGAGGACTGTGATGAGGGGGATGAGGGTGAGGACAATGATGGAGATAATGAGGATTTCAATGATCCTGATGACAGTGAATTAGAAGAGCTAGCTGACAAGGAAGAGACAAGAAAGAGAGGCTGTACGGAAAAGCAGGTATGTACTTAAAGCTGTAGGGTGAAAAAATAAATAACTTTCTTGTGGTCTGAAACTTTGTAATTAGGGGTTCAGACTAGACCTTCTCATTGTACCTGTCCTGATTAATTTATCTTTACTTTTTTGTCAGTTTCTTGACGTGTTTCTTGAAGCAGCTTTTACTGAGAGTGTCATATTTTCTCTAGTCTGCAGCAGCCCTCTGCGTTGCCGTTGGCAGCTTCTCTGATCCCGAAGATCTGCCTGGATTAGCACACTTCCTGGAACATAGTATGTATCTGTTCCAATTTCATCTTCTCCAGCTTCAGTGCAAAATTAGTGCTGTGTAGCTCTGAATTTCTGTAGTATTTCAGAATCATTTTTTATTTGACCTAGCCCAGAATTTTATTTTCATTAGTTAAATACGTTTGTTATTTTATTAAAATACTGACTTAGTAAGGAACTCTTAATATTGGAGAAGGTGTCTCATACTCTTTGGGGGGCTATGCATTAACATATATTAACATTCTTTGTCATCCATTAAATGTGGGGGGAAGCGTGTTACCTATAGCTTTATCAGCTAGGCTGGAGCTACAGACCTTTATCTCTCTGGTAAAGGATGAGGAATTAGTAATACAGGCTAACCAGATGTATCTCAAAGTACTACTCTTGACCAGCTGAGACCAAGCATGCCCAGAAAGGCACTGTTGTTGCTGTTGGGGCCTTCTGCTAAAGGCAGATTACACCGGCTGGTGCTATTTAGTAGCTGGTCTCTGCGTGTGAGCTGTGGGTCAGCTGTAGGTAACGCTGTGCTGAAGAGGGGTTGCTATAGCTGCAATTAGGAATAATTAATGTTACCATGGTAATTTTGGTCATTTTTTATTCCAGTGGTTTTTATGGGCAGTTTGAAGTACCCAGATGAGAACGGGTTTGATGCATTTCTGAAGAAACACGGGGGCAGTGACAACGCTTCCACTGACTGTGAGCGGACAGTCTTCCAGTTTGATGTGCAGAGGAAGTACTTCAAAGAAGCGCTTGATAGGTAACTTCGTATAAACGGTGATTAGATGTTAACGAATGTTTGTGCGTGCCTCAAGAGCTTGGGTGTGGCTCTTCAGTTGTTCATTTGGGGATGATTAAAGCTGTTGCTGAACTTCCATAGCTACCCACAGAGTGGATATTGAAGATAAGGAAATAGTCTTTCCCTTTGGGTATGTTGCTGGTGATTTGAGATAGTGCCGGTGTAGCCACGGTGTGATTACATAGGATCCATGTATAACGCGCGTAGCTTTTTGATTGTTTTAGCACCCTTAAACTAGTAGCATTGATGTCAGGAGAAATCTTACACGATGTGACAGGTGTTCAGAGGGGAAGTGCTCCCAGAATCCCAGTGACTCATTGTTTGAAAAATCTGTCCTGACAGAGTTAGTGGTTTTTTACAAATTTTTTTTTTTTTTTCCCAAGTCTAATCCATTAGGGTGGGTGGGAAGGCAGACTTGAAAGTTATGGTACAATCTATGCTTCAAAAGGATACATTTAACCTAATCCAGGTTATTTAGTGAAGAATGTATCTTTTTCCAGAAAGTATTTAACTTGCTCTTTTGTGCTGTGGGGGATGTGTTGGGACAGCGGAGATCCACCTGTTGGCGTGGTTTCCTGCAGTGAGAGAAAATTACTCCTTCATGGGGGCATGGCAGCTGAGTATTCTTGATGCTGTAAAATATCTCAGGAGGACAGTGGACTCCACTGCAAACTTACTTTGATCCTGTGATGACGCCAAGAACAAGCATTTGCACATTTTATCAAGTATTGCCTAAATTTTACTTTACTGGGCCAGATTCAGCTTTCATTTGCAGATTAGTCCAGTTCTTTTAGATGTTTGGGAGTATGAAAGAATCAAAAAATACAATTGCAATTTGTTACAACAGCTTACTTAGTGGAGGGGAAACACAGAAGTTAGGAGTTCCATAGAACAGCATCTCATACAAAGAAGACAAATGGGTGCTGCTCATGATTTCTGCTCATTCGAGCACTTGTGGATTAAAAGAAATTGAAAGACCATCATCATTTAGTAGTCTTTAGCCTCACAGGTCCTGTAGATGTAGAACTCGATCAGCAGTGTATTACTGTTAACCTTTTGCTTCAACCAGTTCAGTGCATCATTAAAAAACCTCAGCAAATAAAACAGAAATATTAGATTCTCTGCCAGCCTTCTGCAGAGTCCCCCTTCACTGCAGATCTGTACCTTTCCATTGCTCTGCTCTCTATGGGTATAGGAGAAGAGATATATCTGGATGCCAACACTGACTTTTATGGTAGATAATAAAATTGTAATGGATATAAAAGCTTATGTTTCAGGACATAAATCAAGAATTTGTTGCCTGGAGTTAAGGTGAAACTTTCCCTATGGTCATGTTGCCAATGAACAGCCAAGGATTTCCTCTGAAGCATCGGATACAGGTCCCTGTTAGAGCCAGGAACTGGACTAGATGGATCACTTGTCTGATCTGGTGTGATCATTTGCAGGATGTAAAGGCAAATAATCCTGCACCCACAGTGTTATATCCTACTGTATCCAAACAATTCTCACTCTATGGAGCAGAGAAGCCCTGCCCTTTGGTTTTTGATGGTATCACAAGACTGGCTTTTATCTTTCCTTAAGACAGGTTAGACAAGAATTACATAATCTGTAGTAAGACAAGCAACTTCATAAACTAAAATAATAGACGTTGGGTTTAATTGCTGGTTTTTTGCCCTAGTTTAATAGACACTGAACAAAAGTGTATGAATTTTTCTGTTTTGTAGGTGGGCACAGTTCTTCATTCACCCGCTAATGATCAGGGATGCAATAGACCGAGAAGTCGAGGCTGTAGACAGTGGTAAGTAAGAGTAGCTTTTCCTGGGTCTTTAGCCCGTCTTCTTAAACAAACCCCATTTTGTAACACTGTTTATTGGTTTCCATTTTGGACTACCCTTCTGAGCACTTCAGTCAAGGTCACCTAACTTGACAGAGAGATTAAATTCTTCATATTTTTTCATGGATATCAATGGCTGTTAGAGGAGAAGGACTGAATGTAGTGCCATCACTGTAAGAGTTTACAGTCTCATTTCTTGAATTGGAAATTAATAATTTTAAGTGGTTTGGCAGTAACTGGTAGGGCAATTACTTGAGCATGTGGATGCTCTTCAATGAACAGTATGCGTGTAGCTCTAGCATAGCCCCAGTGCTCCCTGCAGTCCGATGTGGAGTTAATACAGTGAGTTGAGGTGATTGTACTTGTCTCCTTATTCTAATGCCTTAATAACTAAAAAGTCGCTTCACAGAAGGAAATTGAACCAGGCATAGAAGTGAGCGTTCGTTTGATTTTCTAACATGTAATGCATACCTCCAGACTGCCTATAAAACTTCACTGCTTTAGAAAAAAACCCTGTTACCAGCAGATATACCAACTGGTGCAAATATTTATTCCACGTCATCATCTGCATCTGTCTTCTGGCAAGGAAAAATGAGCAAGTTGATCCCTGAATTTAGGTTTGTGTCAACATAAACAAGGACCTGTCTTTGAGTATAGGTGTAGTTCTTCAACAGCTTAAGCCAGTTTACACCTTCACTTGCACTGCCTTCATCATGCAGATCCACTCTTTCCTTGTATTGACACTGTAGTAGTGTGCTGCGCAGTAAATTATGTCAGCTTGATGAACTGGCTCTAGAATTAATGCAGCCAAAAGAATTAGTTTACAGCTCTGCTGTGCATGTTTCCTATTACCAGAAAAACAGGAACAGGAAAATGCAGTCAGGAGGGTGAGTTCTTGATTTGGGCAGAATCCCATGTTAGTTCAGTGTAAACTGATCGTAAAACTGCATTTTTGGAAACAACTTGCTCAGCTTTCATTTTCTTATTTTGTTATTAGTCTAGAAGTTGTCCTGTGTGATATATGGGGGAGGCAGGTTTGTAATTGTTCTCTAGCCCTTTCTGCAGGGCCTGACCCTGTAGAATATTGGTGGTCTTGTGTTCCCATTAAATTTAACAGATTGAGAGCATTCAGAAGGGATGGGATGGGGCTTTACATGCTTCTCCTCCTTATGCCTTTCTTTATGTCTCAGCAATGAGCTACGTTTTTGCTCTTCTCTTGACTTACATTCATTACTGCTAGCAAGTACTGTTTCTTATCCTATTTCACTACTTCATCATACATTAAAACAAGTTCCGAGCTGTATCTGTGGTGTGTGTCTCCTTTCAGTTTGGTTGGGGTTTTTGTGTTGTTTTATTTTGAACATGACCTCAAATTTTGATGCATGCCACTGCAAATTCTTTGAATTAACAGAGTATCAGCTAGCAAGACCCTCTGATGCAAACAGAAAGGAGATGCTGTTTGGAAGTCTTGCCAGGCCTGGACATCCTATGAAAAAGTTTTTTTGGGGTAAGTTCTCAATTTATGTTATAAAGTGGTGATGATACTTTTTAACCACTTAAAAGTTTAAGTGGTTAGATGTGCTGACCTGAGCTGTCTTATCACAGCAAACACTAGACTTGCTTGGAAGTACTAGAGCAGTTATTCATTTTACAGTAAAATGTTTGGGAATAAAAGCAGCTGTCTGTTTCTTAAGATACTTTTCATTCTGGTACTGCTGTTTGCTGATGTTAAAGCTAGGTTGCCCTAGGTGTGTAATCATGTAACTTTCTGTTAATGTAAAGGTGGAGCTCTCTGAGTCATCTCTGTCTTGCTTAAGCTCGTTTTTTGCTATTAAAATTTACTGGAAAAATCAAGTATTTCTGGATTTGTGTCTGAGGAGGCCTTTCAAAGTAAATAATTCACTGTTGAACTTGCAGAAGTAGACCTTCACAGCCATGTCAGTGGAGCAGAAGGGAAACTTGTCCTTCCTCTCCTGGACAATAGTCCTAGCTCCCTGACCCTTGTGGTACTGGTGAGCATGTAAGTTGCAGTGTGATGGGTAATAGTTACCCAGCTTTGAAACGTAGATAATTTTTATAAAGTTCTGTAGTGACATATACTGAACATGATATTTTCCCCTCTTTTTCCCTCCCCTGTTTTGCAAGTTCTGTTGGTGAGGGAATAGCTGGCAGCACACAGTGAGCTGTGCAGTACACGATATGGGTGATCTGATAATGCAGGAGGACTCTGTCCTTCCTTATCATAGCAGTATCAACTGTCCTTAGAATAGGAACCAGGAATTTAAAGATAATAATTTCAGTTAACATTCCTTTAACTCCAAATTTCTATTAGTATTTTTAATGTGCTTACCTTGACTAGACTCAGTGCCAGGGGAGGAAAAGAAATTCTCAGTATATCTGGTCTTGATGTAACCATTGTCTAGATAACTGACCGCCTTTTAATGTTTACAGGTAATGCGGATACACTCAAACATGAGCCTAAAATGAAGAATATTGATACCTACACCAGACTGAGGGACTTCTGGCAGCGCCATTACTCTGCTCACTATATGACTTTAGTTGTCCAATCTAAAGGTAACATTAGTTGTTCCTTAAAAACAGGCTCGTTCCTGCTGTTAGTGTAGTGCTTTTAACACCAGTTCAGCTGTAGCCCAAGCCGTTTTAGTGGACTGTCCAGTCCTGCAGGAGGTATTTATATGTACCTATTAGACCGGTTTCCAAATGAAACAAGACTTGAATAATTGTGTTGTGTTATTGTCATTCTGCCACTTCTTGAGAAACGTTTAACTGAAACTGTTGAATAGGTTCCAGATTAACACAGAAGGTAAAATCTCAAAGATACATTTAAAAAAAAAATCTTGTAGGAATGTAGAGTGAGACCACTTAAATGACTTAATGCTGCTGGTTTCTCTGCCATCAACAGTGAACCTCCACGGAAAATGATGGGGAAACTGAGACTGGGTCTCCCAGTTGTCTTGTTCTGTTTGGGACTCTTTCAAAAGAGGTCTTAAAATAAAAATCATCTGTCTAGGAAGAACGGAGATTCTAAGTTTTTCCCCACAGACTGGAAAATTCTATGCAAAGGAATTGAGTTTCACTTAAGCAAAGAACTTCAGACCTGTGGGTCGTTTCTGCTGAGAATAGAGGAAAGAAATTTCTTAGAAGTTATGCATGTAGTAGAGACCTGTGCTGAAAATAAATAGTTGTTTGTATTCAAGTTAGGTTTGTGCTTAGGGGTTTTGTTGAATGTGAAAATGATTGCAATTCCCATCTGTAAAATGGTGATGGTAATAATAGAAGTGGTGATTCTTTTCTTCTCCTGCGCTTTTATTTTCTGTCTAGAGCTTAAACTACTTAGGGCATTGAATGCCTCTTGAATAATCATTTACGTAGAAGAAACATTACAATCCATTACTGGTGATTGGGATGAAAATTGGTGGTAACTGATAGTCAGCCGGGTCAACTTTGTATTTCAATCTCTGTTACAACAAAAGAAACTGTGAATCCTGCCTCCACCCCATCCCACCTTTGTTGTTGTTGTTCAGCATATACAGCATCACTTCAGGAATTCAGAATGCTTGCAAGCAATTTCAAATCAGTCATTTAAAAAAAAAAGCACTTAAACTTCTGGTTCTTGACACATATTTTTTTAGAAAAGAGGATGGGGAGAAGGACTTCTTCTCATTGCAGGACTGCATTTGGGTGTGAAAACTGGTGTGTGTGTTCTGGACAGAGTGTGATGGAATGAGTCCAGCAAGTACTGGTGATTTTGTAGATCCCTAAGTCAGTAATCCCTTTTCACAGTCACACTAAATACTACTGAACTTTAAATCCCAGTTGTATCAGGCTGAGATTTCAGCGCTATACACAAAACCAGAGCTATGACCAAAGATACAGTTCAGTGAATATTAAGAATTGGCTCAAACGAACAGCTTTGAAGCTTGTAATTTAGAACTTTGCAATTTTAAAATATACTGACTTGCAGCCTCCTTTAAATAACTGAACTGGTGAGGTAAGATGAAGAATTTGTCTTAGATCTTCAGGAAATTGCATTTCTGGCTTTCTTTCTTTCTCTCCTTATTAGAAACACTGGATACATTGGAAAAATGGGTGACGGAAATCTTCTCTGAGATCCCAAATAAGTAAGATTCTTTTGATGCATAAAGGCATTACAAACTATAAAATTATCTGTTCTTAAAAATGATGTTTTCTAAAAAACCTCCTTTACTGGAGAAAGGAGGGAAATTAACATTTGTTAATTAACATTCTTACCCAGAAAAAAAAAAGGGCAACTTTGGACATTAAAGCCTGGTATTAATTGTTTCAGGAAGACTTTGTTTCTGCTTAACAATTATTTAGCCTTGCAGCAGCGTTTGCTTAAAATGTGCTGATACCTTGATTTTATGATAAATTATTCAAACCTAGATTGTGAATTTACGTTACTTTGCTTTGCGTCAAAGATGATTAGCAGCAAAATAAATTAACACCATTGCTTGCATTTAAGTGTCATCCTTAGGTCAGCAACTGGTTAGAACTTGATTTTTTTTTTAATAATTCGCTCCAATGTACTGTCTGAAAAGGGGGTTCTGCAAAAGTTTTACTAACTTGAAAAGCATTTTGTTTCCCCTTTCATTTTCTGCTTTTGCAAGGTGTTTGTTTCTGTGGTGCTTGGAAACGCGCTTGTGAAAGTCTAATACCATAGAGACAAGCTTGTCTCTCCAGACCCCCGTCCTTCTCATTCCTCCTTCCCCACAAGACAATCCATCAGGATTCTGTGAATCCAGGGCCAACTCAGGAAGTTGTTTACTGTGCTTGGCTTTCCTTTCCCCTGTTAGGAAAGCAAGCTTTTTGTTGTTACCACCTTGGACAGAAGGAGAGGGTGGAGCTGATGGGGTATCTAAATCCTGGGTAATTACTTTGTTGTGTGGGCAGAGTGCAAGCGAATGCCAGGCTGCCTTCCACTTCGGACTGGGTGGATCCTGGGCTGCAGCCTTTGTGAAAGGCCATCGCCTCTGTCACGTCAGAGCTATGGATGCTTACGTCTTGTGATTATCTCAGCGTAGCCTTGAATCCTTGGCAGTAACATCACACTTTAATTTTGCTTTTTAAGTGGTTTACCCAAACCCAGCTTTGGCCATCTGACTCAGCCTTTTGACACACCAGAATTTCACAAGCTTTACAGAGGTAAGTAAAATAATTTGTTTAAATGTTTTGAATACCTAGCTTTGTATTTTCTCTGGGTGATCTGGATACTTTGTAGAATAATTCTGTGTGGTTCTGAATAACTTTTAACCATTCTTTCTGCGTTATGTAAAACTTCTTATCTATGTCTAATCATGTATATTTATATTCATTACATTTATTTGTGTTCAGTTGTTCCAATCAGGAAAGTTCATTCATTGAGTATCACTTGGGCGCTTCCCCCACAAGAACAGTATTACAGGTACAGTTGTGCTGCATTTTACTTCTACCATGTTTATGTTGTGGATAATTTATTGACTTTCACAACAAACCATATAATCTCATTTATTTGTGTTACAGATCACTTTGTTTCCCTAGCAGAACATTTTTAAAATTAATCGCATTGATGCAGATATGGTTCCTTTTCTAAATTGAGTGGAATTGGTACGCAGCTGGTTCAATGTCATTCCTCACTGACTCAGATCAGTCATTATGTTCTGAGCTCCCATATTTTTAGCTTATTATCCTAACGGTGCCGGAAAATGCAAAACTTGCCATGAAGAAACACACAGTGTATATTTTAGTCATTTGTCTAGTGATTTGAGCTCTTTCTGTGAAACTTATTACCTCCGGCATTTAATCTCCTTCAAATTTTCTTTTAGGGTGAAGCCTCTTCATTATATTTCCTGGCTGGTGGGACATGAAGGCAAAGGCAGTGTTCTTTCTTTCCTTAGGAAAAAGTATGTATTTTTTTAAGCATATTTATTAAATGTTTTGCTATCATTAAAATAAAGGCAAACTCTATTTTGTGTATACGTTTTTGCTGTTTATATAAAACCAGGCCAAGTCTGCCTTTTTGTATCGGCATTTGTTAGTGATATTCCTTAAATTGATGATGGACCCAAGTAAGAAATAAGGGGGTTTTGGTCTGTGATCCATGGGTCAGTGGTATCTGTGACTGACCTTTAAGAGACCCCCAAAAAGTAACTTAGCTTTTCCACTGTTTTTCTTAAACCCTGTATCCTGAGGTTCACACCTTTATGTTGGAAAAGCTTTGTGTGAACTGTAAATGGATTGAAAGCCTTTGAAGTAGAGCTGTGATATGGTAATTGTAATTAAGCTCAAATACAGCTGAAATGAGTAATTAGTAAGTACCTTTAATTCTTCCATAGGTTTTGGGCTCTTGCGTTATATGGAGGAAATGGTGAAACGGGATTTGAACAGAACTCCACTTACTCCATCTTCAGCATTTCTGTGACCTTGACTGATGAAGGTTACAAGCACTTCTATGAGGTACGTTTACTGCAACTTGATTTTCCTACTGTTTTCCTCATGTCTGGAAAATTGATCTGTTCCTTTCTGTCTGCAGGTGGCCCATGTTGTATTTCAGTATGTGAAGATGCTGCAGAAGAGAGGGCCAGATAAAAGGCAAGTGTTTGCCACTACGTCCAGATCTTGGCAAGATTGTCCTTCTCCATTAGCCTTTTATTTGTAGTGTTTGCACTTTTTGTTGAGTTACTAGAGCATAAATGGTGAGTCAGTAGTAAAGCTTGTCTGTGTGGGAAACGTATCAGTTTAAAGAGGCTTAAAATTGAATTTGCTAAATGTTTATGCTTGTTTCTTGGTGCTTTTAGTTTGATTTATTGTGATCTCCTTTCTAATTTTAATAAGCTGAACTGATTAGGTGCAGCTTTGTGTTTATTGAAATGAATTTGTTGAGCCAAATCTGTGAAAGTCAGGGCTGTGGTGTTCTGGTGTTAACCTTTATGTTACTTTGCTATCAGATTTTGACTCTTTGTAGTTAAGTCTCTTCCTTTTTGGAAAACAGCAGAACTTTCTGCCAATTGAGAAACGCCCTTTTGGATGAAAGGGAAGTGAATCACTGAACTCACCCTTGATGCCTGTCCTAGAAGACTGCTTTTTTTTCAGATTCTTGATGAATGTTTTGGAATAATGGAAGAAATCCACTTCTATTCTCCTTCCTTTGCAGAATATGGGAAGAAATACAGAAGATTGAAGCTAATGAATTTCACTATCAAGAACAGGTATTCATCCACTGTTTTGTGTTGATATAGGTAAACCATAAAAAGGATTTCTTTTTAATTTTGAAACACATTTTCAAAGTTCTGTTGAACCAGAAATAGATTATGCACTTAATGAGGCTGTATTTTGCTGAAAGAATTTGTATTCTAGGCAGAGAAATATTGTGACTTTTTTTCATAACAGAATTAAATGTTACTTTTTAAATTCTCTACCTGCTAGGTAGGCTCTTTTTCAGTTCTAATCATTAGACCCTTGTGTGTGAAGTTCTGTGCCTGTTAATAGAGCTCTGCAAATTGGAGCTTTTCGGTATTTTTGCCTAATTTCACTTTCTTTAAGCTGGTTTGGTACTGCTGATTTCTGGGAATAGAACAGCAGGGTTGTGTGAAAGGTGCGGCTCACTGGTAACCTGGCCTCACAAAGGCTAGGGTGCTAATGACCCTCTTGCCTGCTGTTACAACATTACAAAACTAAATGTTGTTTTGTGTCAAGTCCTCCTTGCCTTACTGAAATAGCAGTTAGCAAAAAGCTTACTTGTTTTTATTAAAGATAAAGAAGGGAACCACAAGTTAGGTAATTTCAGAAGCATCACTTCACTTTCTTACTCACTACATTTAGCCATGTTCTGTTTCTTATTAGGTAACTTGTTTTATTTGAATGGCTAAAATTTCCTTTTGGGAAAACAGATTCATATATTACACATCTGGCTTGAAAGCATCACTGAAGTTTGTTGGTTTCTTTAAGGGACACAGATGCAGGAAGGAGAAGAAAAAGGAATAGGAAATACTGGAAGTGGAAGCTTTTTGTTTCCAGATGCTCCAAGTATTTTCAGACACTTTAGACCCGCCAATCTGCTGTGAACATCAGGATGTTAGAAATACCATTTTTAGCAAATCCTTGCATCTGTAGCTCTGCCTTCAACTAGCATATGGAACATATTGAGTGTCTCGAGTGGTCTTTGAATAGCAGAAGTGATACAGGCAGCAAGGACTGCTGCCAATAAACCAAGTGATAGATAACAGAGCAGTGGGTTTCTTTGGTAGGAACAGGTTTATGCTGATTTACAAGGGCATTTCTTTTAAATGCCATGTGGTAGTTTTCTTAGTGGAATACAACTGTGATGAATTTGTTAGCAAAGTTCAACTATTACAAGATTACAGGGGACTGTCTTCTAACAGAAGCTTTCCCCAGAACAGTAGAGAAGAACTACAAATGCGTGGAGGAGGGCTATTTAGTAAATTGGACATAACAGGAATGAACGTCTGTTGCCCTGCATACAGTTTTATGATTCTGTCTGTAATCATTGCTAACAGAGATTGTCCGGTTTGAAGTTTGACTTTTTCATCAAAGTGAAGCTATTTAGTCCTGAAAGGTTTTTTTAGTTGTCTTGGTTCTTTTTAGTACTTGCAGCTGAAATTTTATGTTCCTCAAAACTGTTACTGCTCTAATAGACTATGTACTTCCCAGTATCAAGCCAAGTGGGGATAGAAAACACCCAAGTTTACACTAGGGAAATACCTACTGTTAAGGTGCTGCCTTTTTGGCCAGTTGATTTTGAGGGATGATGAAGAGGTTACTGACAGTGCAGGGGTTTAACTCAGAAAGCAACGAACAGAGATATGTATGGGCTTTTTTGACAGGGTTGTGTATCTTAGGGACAGATGAATGACTTAGTCATGGCACCCCACTCTTCAGGTTGATGGAAAGAGCTGGTACGTGGCCATCCTAAAGGATGATGGTCACAGAGGCATGGTTTTGGGATAAGCAGTTATGTGCCCCAAGAGAGGTTTAATATTTCCTCATGTGTACAGTGTCTTAAGAAATCCTTGGTCATGTTTTCCGCTACATTTACCAGACACAGAGGCGTCAAACTCTTTTCAGGTGAACTGTGGTCAGTATCTGGACTTAGAATCTGTACAGCATGATGTTGGCTGGTTCAAAAAAAGCCAAAAGTACTTGGCGAGAAGCTCTCCACTAGGCAGGTCTATATTGTTAAAAGGCAATCTATATTTCCATGTCCAAATGGGAGACTGTCTTCCTCCTCACGCTGTACATCATGGCAGAGAAATTGGGAAAGGAGCAGAATCAGAGATACTCATGCAGCAGCAGCAGTTCCTTGGCTTGCTCTTTCCGGGTGCCATATGACCCTAAATCTTGAATTGCAGGACTCTGCTTGTGTTTCCTGGAGGCAAGCAGTGTATTCTACTGGGTCTTTAATTTAGCAGGTTCAATGACTCTAAACCGCATGCTCGAGGTTTCTTCTACAAAGATGATGTGTCTGATATTTCAGGATTCTTAGAGGAGTCCTGAACATTACATGTGGTTATGAAATGTATTTAGTTCAAGAACTGAAACTAAATGCCATAACAAGCACAGCATGCAACTCGTGTTCGACATACCTAACCAGTCAAGCTGTTCTTGGAACAGAAAATTGACATTTCAATTTCCTGACCATGTGAAAAATAGCTTTATTTATTTGCTTACAGACAGATCCGGTTGACTATGTGGAAAGCCTTTGTGAGAACATGCAGTTGTTTCAAAAGGAGGATTTTCTGACAGGAGACCAGCTCTTGTTTGAATACAAGCCTGAGGTAAATATTCTTTGAACTCTGATTACATGTTTTGATGTAAGGAAAATACGGGCATACTGTATAATATAAGCGCGTATATAGGCATTTATAATTAGGCATAATACAGGCCCAGCATCTGTATTAATTGAAACCCACTTTTTCTATTCAGAAAGCCAATCTCCTTTTTTGTAAGCTTGTTATGTCTTGTTCTTCCTGTGTGCAGACTGAGAAGTCTTTGCTGGGTCAGGCAGAGCCAGGGCTGCATTTGAACTGAGGTATTGTCTTGAACTTGCAGATCATTGCTGATGCCCTTAACCAGCTCAGTCCTCAGGGAGCCAACCTCGTTTTGCTGTCTGCTGCCAATGAAGGCCAGTGTCACCTAAAAGAAAAGTGGTTTGGAACGCAATACAGCGTGGAAGGTAAAACAGCAGCAGCAATGGAGAATGTCTGATTCATGCATTAGAGATATTAAAAGGATGACAACACAAAATAGAGCCATAGGGAAATGAAGCCTCAGTGTTTTACTGACCTCATCATTAATCAAATACTCTGTCCTACTCAACAATTGTTCTTTGTTTGGTTTCAGTTGATTTCCACTCCCTAGTTTACAATTGTTTTAGGAGGCAGGGATCTCGGCAAGCCTGCCGCTTGGCTGCCATTCAGGTTCTGAACAGGGAAAAGAACACAAACCATGAAGGAAGCGCAGGTTGGCAGCTGGATTACTAATGCAGGCAGGCTTGATTTACTTTTTAGTAGGACTGCTTCATTCCTGCTCCAGGGGAGTTTGTAAGAAGGGATTTAGAAAGAGTCATGATGAACCAGGTGGTGTTTCTTAACACATGTTAACACATGTTCTAACAGGTGTTAAGAAACCCCTGTTGTACTGTAGATCTTCACAGAGATAGCAAGAGGTGAGATGGCTGGCCTAGGAAATAGGGTAGCATTGCCCTCCTGTTTAACTAAATGCGTTTCATGTTTTTTAATAGATATTGACAAGTACTGGAGTGATTTATGGGCCAGTGACTTTGAGTTAAATCAGGATTTACACCTTCCAGAAGAAAACAAATACATAGGTAAGGCACCTGGGCATGAGAGAAATCTTTCCCCAATAACTTAACTGAAAATTTGCTGTAGTTTACCAGCAGTCTTAGTTTTCATCTGAACAACAACCTGTTTTTGCAAATTAAAGAATATGAGAGGTCTGTTCACCTGAATTTTATTTAATATTCTTTTTATTCATATGCTTGAGAACTGAGTCTTCCTAAGGTGTAAACGTACAGGTCATACAGCCACTAACAGAGCAGGCCTCACACAATCAATGAGAGGTAACACAGATCTCCGGACATCCTAAAAGAGCATTTTATTTGCTTAATCCTGCTGGTTTTGAAAGCATCTGAATACCATCTGGCTTTGTTGCCGAAACCAAATGAAAATAAACCCATAACTTGTATCCTGGATGGAATGCAACATCACCATTCCTGCACTGCTTCTGAGCCACTGTTCTGGTGTGGAACTGAAAAATTCATGTTCTTTGGGTCCAGGAAAGCATTATCACATATAATTTAGCAAACTGCGAATGGGCGGAAAAGGTATTTTGTTGATAATTTTGAAGACTAATTTCTGGTTTCGGTTTGGTTTTTCTTTTTTGTTAGCCACTGACTTTGCTTTGAAAGTTGCTGACTGCCCTGAGACGGAATATCCAGTCAAAACACTAAGCACACAACAAGGCTGTCTCTGGTACAGGAAGGATGATAAATTCAAAATCCCAAAAGGTAAATGCCATAGGGCTTTCAGAAGAGTAGGAAGTCCCTGGTTTTACCAGCTGGAATTTATTTGAAGGCAAATAACCTGTGATAGTGTTCATCATTTAAACTCAGTGTTTACTGTCAGCTCTTCCATGGCCCTTTTGATAAGTTTATTAGCTACAATAATAGTGAAGCAGGTAAACTACCTTGCAACAAAGAAACCCTGCTGATACCTCAGGTTAAAAAGTTGAACACTGAAATGTATTGACTTGTGAACATCTGACTATGGACAGACAGAATATGATACTGAGACAAGGGCATGAGAATGAAGGAACACATTAATTAGAAGAGACCATAGTCTCTTCTACAGAAAGAGAAAAATATAGCCTGGATCTGAGTCAAATGTGGAAGATACATTGCTGCTTTCAAGCAGAATGTCATAGTTTTTAATGTCTGTTAAACAGATGTTTTGTGGAGTTTTGTTTTCTTTATTTATAGTGGTCGCACCATGGGAGTTAGTATTCTGCAAAGCACAGCTGTGTTCTAGTATTTGATACTCTTAAGGGAAGA
Source organism: Ibycter americanus (assembly GCA_035590275.1). Taxonomy (NCBI): domain Eukaryota; kingdom Metazoa; phylum Chordata; class Aves; order Falconiformes; family Falconidae; genus Ibycter; species Ibycter americanus. The sequence goes on along the minus strand of JAVJGI010000032.1, from coordinate 28,510,003 downwards.
TTTTGGCGTGAAACAGAGGAGATGCTTGATGATGAGTTAATATAAGCAAATATACATTCTTATAGCTGAATGACTATTTTCATTAGACTCAAACTGTGACCAAAGAACAACCTGATGGAAATATAGTAGACTTTTGAAAACTGTCACTTTTTATACACTTACTCATTTAAGTTTCTTTTTCCCTACCAGGTTATGTTCGATTCCATCTCATCTCTCCATTGATACAGCAGTCTGCGGAGAAGTGAGCATTATATTATTTATGCTTATCTTGCAGTGTAACTAAATTACCATACCTTATGAAAAAACCATGAAGAGAGATTAATTTTAAGCTGGAATAGAATAAGGCTTCCTTTTCTCATGTTCTTAACACTTTCCTTGTGGCTTTCTCTGTAGTTCGGTGAGGGTGGTTGTGCAGCAGATCATTACTGCAGCAAACGCATGCATAGGAGTTTCATGGTGTGTTATTCCCCAGTGCAAGTTTTGGAAAAAATAATGTAGTAGCAGCAATGCATATACCAGAAGGAAGCGCTTAGAGGAGGAGCTGGTCCTGAAAAGAGCAGTCCGCAGTCATGTCCTGAACCAGCAACTTGGGAGCCTGTAGGAGCAGATGGAGAGACTAGCAGCAGCAGTTAGAACCCAGCGGTTAGGCAGACCTCAAGGTTACAGCTCTGCATGTGCTGCACTTCTGCTAGTCTTAGGCTAGCATTGCCATTTGTAACAGATTTCATAGTACTTTTATCACAAGCCTGCTGAGACCTGCATAACTAATGTTTTGGGAAAGCCTTTATAGATCTGTTTTCAATGGGGCTTTGTTAGTTTGCACTTTGATTTGGAATCCAGGCAGTAACTAAGATCTGGAAGTATGGACTGCAGTTTCCACCTTGTGTATCCTGATTTGCTCTAGCTTATTATTTTTTTATCTTGATAGATAATCATCTCATTACTCAAGTCTTCAGCATAACTGAGTCCATCCGTCCCCCATTCCCTTACACAAATTGTAATAATCTCATTTTCTGTGATGATTTGATATTTTGAGCATTGGCATGTTACCACCTGCGTTTCTGTCTTGGAAGAACTCTTAAATCGTGTAAAGCTGGAATCTTAATTCTTTGCAAAGAACAGCTGAATGTTAAAATAATTTTTAAGTAGTGTGGTGTGCTTTCTGGACGAAGGGAAACTTGCATTTTGTATTTCTGGGTTTGTTGAAAATTTCTTTTTGAATCTCATTGTACTCAATATACATTTCTGTTGGAGAACTTCTTGTGTGTACCATCAAACTCATTTGGCTTGATTTTTATCTTTCTTCTATTCCATCTTTTTTTCTTTCTTTTTAACCCTCTGCCCTTTTCTCCATCCAGCATAGTTTTGTTTGATACATTTGTGAACATCCTTTCCCACAATCTCGGTGAACCAGCTTATGAAGCAGACGTCGCTCAGTTGGAATACAAGCTAGTAGCTGGAGAGCATGGCTTGGTCATTCGAGTGAAAGGATTCAATCATAAACTACCTGTAAGTGCTGCTGATCTTCTAAGTACTTTTAATGCATGGTGCTCGGTGTACGTGCTTTTTCTCCTAGCAGCTGAAGCCTAGCTGGCTGGAGCTTTGAATGTTTAGGTGGGGTATTTTAAATTGGAAAATTTGCATCTCTGTTCAGATACAGGGTAATGCAGCAAATGTTTTTTCAAGTGCTTAAATGTATAGAGATGTAGTTTCATTCACTTACACAGGCTCAAATTACTGACCTTAGGCTGACTTAAGAAAAATCTTCCTTTAATTAATATCTATATCTCCATTCAGACTATAACAGCTTTTCCTTTAAAAAGAGCTATGAGTCTCCCATGTCCATATAGAGAGTTAGAGCCTCTCTATCTACAGGCTAAGGCTGTTTGCACGCTGTCTGGAGAAGTGTGCCTGAAAATAGGTTTTTGTTTACAATTTGACTGTGGAGATACAGCTTCTGAACATACTCATTTTGGGTGCAGTTTTTCCTTGTTGGGTTACCAAGAGCTTACGTTACCAGGATTGGGGATCCCTGTTCCCATTCGCTAAACGCTGGCTGTGTGAGATGTGGCAAGCCCAAACAGAGAGGATTTAGTGATTGAAGAGGAGAGAGCCACCAAGCTTCCATAGACTTTCATGGCCAGAGCTTGACCGGAGCTTTAACAAGACTGTCAGTCATGTCAGACTTGTTAACATGAGGTTTAACAGAAAAAGCCAGAGGTGCAAATAGCATGGTCTGAATGCTTTTTTTAATTGTGAATGCTCCTGTGTCATGATGACATTGTGCTGGTCAGCTGTAAAAGGAAGAACTGAGATATCTAGTACAGAAATGTTGGAGATACAGGCTAGATTTGTTTCAGTAGAATGTGGAAACTCCTATTGATTTGGGATACTGAGCTTACTTCATTCACTTTCTAAAGATGCTGTCATTTTGAAACTGACTGTAATTTGGTATAGAATCGTTCAGTGAAGAACATTGAACGGAACTGAGGAATGTGCTTTAGTAACACTGCACACCTCTTATGTTGACCAAATAACGATGATTTTTTTAATTATCATATAGGATGAAGTTTAACTTGGTTCTTTAAAAAAACCAACAAACTCTCGACTTAACACTGTTTTCTTTACAGCTTCTATTTCAGCTCATCATTGATTACTTGTCTGACTTCAGCTTTACTCCAGCAGTTTTTGAAATGATAACAGAGCAGCTGAAGAAAACGTACTTCAACATCCTCATCAAACCTGAAACTCTGGCCAAGTGAGTTCTGGGGGAGGGCAAAAGGTGGGTGTCGAGGTTGAGCTGAAGAGCTAAGGAATCACTGCTCTGTGCTCGTAGAGGCTTGTTCCAGGGTTTGCTTGTAGCTTAGAGAGCCCAAGCAGCTCTGTACCCAGCATATCAAACATCCAGGAGCTGCTGAAGTGACCCGCAGCCCAACAGCAGGTGCTGGGGGAGCATCAGCCCACAGCAATCCTCCGGGGGACCGCCTCCCTATCTCCAGCACAATCCCGAGTCAGAAATGGGATCTTGTGCATTAAACAGCTCTTGACGGACTGTGATTTTGTCTTCCTTCTTGCATTGCAGGGATGTGCGTCTCCTGATTTTAGAACACGGCAGGTGGTCCATGATAGATAAATACCAGACGCTGATGAACGGCCTTTCCATTGAGTCTCTCTCGTCCTTTGTTAAGGCTTTCAAATCACAGCTCTTTGTAGAGGGTCTCGTACAAGGAAACTTCACGAGCAGAGTAAGTACAGCTTCTGCAGCTGGCACGCGCTCCAACTTCTTAAAATGGGCTTTAACACAGTTGCCGGAACTCCAGTGCTCAGCTGCCAGGTGACTGCCTCTTCTGTGCTCGCTGGTACAGGGCAGCTTCTCCTCTAACAGCTCAGGAGTGCTCGTCTGGATAAGCCACGCAGGAGTCCATAGTTGCCAGTTTGAACAGAAGTTTCCAGGAATTTGGATTTAAACTGCAGAGAGGGGAAAAATGCGGTAGCAATATGCCTGTAACCGATTTCCCCTGTTGCCACCATTTTTTGTTGTTTAGTGTATTGATGTATTTGATATCGAGAATTTTCCATGGTGGTGTCACAGGAGGAGGCTTCCCTCAAAGTACGTTTATCCTGGAAGTTGGATTGCCTGCATGGTTTGATCAAACCTCAGTGAGATTCAGGCACCTGCAGTCCTGTCAAACACCTGCAGTGTTCACTGAAGACTCCTGCCTGAGCCTAAGTCACACATAGTCCTGTTAGGCTTTTAAGAACTGCCTTGTAATGGGGCTTAGCTCCATGTGCCCGGTGTCATTGAGTGCCTGTGTGTGGCATGGGAGAGAAACCTTCAGCAGTTGTGGTCTGTGCCAAGAAGTTTGTCTGGAAACTGTTCAAAGCCCCCTGAAGACAGTGTGCTGATGTCCTTCGGGAGGTCAGGTTCTTGTAGCGTCCGCTGTCCCTCCTGGGCTGTGGAACAGAAGGAGCTCTGAGAATCTAATCGTGATTTGCTAAGAATCTTCATTCAAAATTATTTTTTCGCTGCAGCCTCTGTGAGCTGAGCTCCTTTCACAGTGTGGCACGTGCAGCCCTGTAACTCCTGCATCAGTGTTACTGTTTCTCTTACGTCCTCTCGTTTCTTTCACTTAAGCCCCAGGGTCGTCCTCCCAGAGCTCCAGCTTCCTGCGCAAGACGGGGGCTTCTCTCCCCGTGTCCCCCCTTTGCTGCTGTGATGGCTGGCACCGTTTCTCTGCCTTCTGCATTCTCCTTCTGGAGAAGTTACAGTGCAAGAAACTGCCTGGGGACTGTGGTGTGGAGGTGTCCGGAGGGACTTGGAATAAGGCGAGGGGGCAGGGACGCAGGTGGCGTGACAGAGCTCGGCTGTTCTTTGCTTGGGGGGGTCCCTTTCTCAAGTGATGCACTGGGATGTGTGGTTGTGAATTGGGGCAGTAATTCTCTTCTAAATAAAACTTATGTTTACACTTTCTCTCCTAGGAAGCAAAGGATTTTCTGAATTATGTTGTTCAGTAAGTATCTCTTGACTTATGCACCACTCATGATGTAGAAACTATCATCAAGTTGTTATTTTCCAGCGGAAGGGGTCAGGGTGGGCGCGATGCAGAAATTCCCTTCTCCCCTCCTGGACACAGCACTGCCGGTGGCTGTTCCTCATGGCAGTTTAAGCGGGCATTGTTCTGGTTTGGGAAAGGGGAAAATAATGTCAGAGTGAGTGTAAATGAGCAGGTGTTACACTGGTTTTGGCTGAGACGTGAGCGGGTGTTTGATGCTTTGCTGTCTGTCCGCCCTTCAGAAAGCTCCAGTTCGCTCCCCTGGCCCATCCCTGCCCTGTCCAGTTCCGGGTGGTGGATTTGCCAAACTCCCATCTGCTCTGCAAGGTGAAAACTCTCAACAAAGGCGACGCCAACTCTGAAGTGACAGTCTATTACCAGGTAACGCGTTAGCTGGGGGTGTGCTGCCCTGTCCCCTCTGTAGCAGCTGGTGTCACGGTTGTGCTTAATGTCACTGTGTCAAGAGCAGTCTCCGGGCGGGGGTGTTACGCTGGATCCTCATGTAAGCGCAGGGCTGAGAGGCTGAACCCAGGTGGGCTCTCGCAGCCTGTGGGTTCCCCGAAACCGGCATCTTCCCCTCCCGGCCTGCGCTAGTGCTGGTAGCTGGTGAGAGCCCCTCCCCTCTCTTCTGAGGGCCGTATTGAGGCCCCCGTGGAAAACAAGGACTTTCCATCTGTCCCCACTGTGAATTGTAGCTTAGCGCTGCAGTCCAGGCTGAGGTGTGTGCCACAGCTGTCTGCTTGGCCTGAACATTTAACTCCATGAAATCACTCTAAATTCTTCATTTTCTTTCTAGTCCGGTGCCAGGAACCTAAGGGAATATACCCTCATGGAGCTGCTTGTGGTAAGTTAGCGTTTGTGTTCTCTCACTCATCAAAAGTGTCTTCCCTGAAAGCTGCTCGGAGCTGGGATAAGGCCACGGGGCTAAATGGTACCGGGGGAGAGCACGTATCCATCGCTCACTCTGATTAAATCCAAGCGTTTGGGACAGGATCCCCGGAGTGCCGCAGCGGCGGACAGCATGGAAGGCTGTTCTCTTAGCTACCCTCCCAGGAGACCAAGACCTCTTAGTGCGGCGGCTGTAGCTGGCAAGGCAGCGCTGCAGTGGTTTTCACGTGCTGCCATCCCGGTTCCGTACGGAGCCCACGGGCTGGCTGCGGCGGAGCACCGCTTCTGCTGTAACGCCTCTGTGCTCTGTTTCAGATGCACATGGAGGAGCCTTGCTTCGACTTCCTGAGAACCAAGCAGACCCTCGGGTGAGTTCGCTGTGGACGACAGCTCCTCCACACCTGCTTTTGCTCTTTCCTAGTATTTTTATTTTGGGAGCCCTTCCCGCACAGTGGCTAATGCCTGAACTGTTGTGATGGAAACATAAACACATCACACCCAGGAGCACCCATCGATACAAGCCGCAGCCGCGTTGCTTTTGAGTCCTGTAAGAATTGCAGCTATTACCAGTGTGTGAACTCCAAAATTATTCAGCATAAAGTTGTTCCTTCCACTTCCTAAATCAGCTCCCGGTTCCCCAGGGCTGTTTTCACAGCAGCTCTGTGGCGCGTAGCAGCCTCCCTCAGAGGCACCCTTCTACCTCAGGGAGCTGGAACAGGCTTTTCACACCTATAGGTCTGTCACTCTGCTTGAATTAGTTTGCAGGAACACAAACACAAATACTCTGCCAGGCTTAAAAGGATTTCCTAAAATTGAGAAAACGCTGAAGTGCAGTGATGCAGAAAATAAGGGAGCTAAGACTTGAGAATTTTCAGCTGAGATTTTTCTTTCTGAAGTACCGACACTATTTTAACTTGTAGCATGTCCTACAAATGAAAATTGAATTGTGCTTGTGGAATGACTTTATAATTTCTCTTTTTTTTGTGTGTTTTTTTTTAAGCTACCACGTGTACCCTACCTGCAGGAATACTTCTGGGATTCTTGGCTTCTCTGTCACAGTAGCAACCCAGGCAACTAAATACAAGTAAGTGCTCTGTGGTTCATCACTACTGCCAGCCTTGGGCCGCAGGAGTCACCCCCGAGCTGCCAGTGCCCATTTCTGGTGGCCTTACCACCGTGCCCACCCGGCAGAGGCGCAGACAGCAGGGCCTGGCTGGTGCGGACTGGCTCGCGGAGTCGTCCCGTGGAACTGGCTGGCCATTCCTCACCGAAGTCGCGGTGCAGAGCAGCTCCGTAAGTGGCAGCTGTTGCTGCTGTTGTCTGAACAGGGAGGACTTAAGCGCAGGAAATTTACAGCAGCTGGGTTTAGGAAAGCTGTGCCGTGCTTACCGAGGCAGCCAGTGGGGCTGGCGTGTGTTCAGGCACTGAACGCTGAGCCTCGGGGAGGGCAGTGAGGTGTCAGACTAACTCCGTGACCATGCTGATACGGCGTGTTTTGTGTAAGTGGTGAATTTACACCGCGTCCAGCTCAAGAATTATTACTGAGAGTTTCACTTAATCTTCTTGTTGTGTTAGATCAGGTCACAGCTGACTTCCGTTGGCTTTTGCTGGAGCTCTTCCACGCACCTGCTGTCAGAGTTCCCACCTGTTTCAGGCCACAGAGGGATTTTTTTATTTTATGGGGGGAGTTATGGAAGAGCCCAAAGGGAACATCAAAAGTGAGTGCTCCTGGCCCCAGCTCGTGACACTGCTGACAGTCACATCATGACTGAAAATCAACGCCTAAATAAAGCGGAAGCCTTAAGCTTCTTAAAACTGCATCAATCCTGATTTGAATATGGAAAAGTAACCCAAAAACTAAGTAAAATATCCCATTGCCCTTCTGAAGGTTCCCTGTCAGGAAAGCTCCAGCTGCTGCCAAGTAAACAGCTCTTCTTCTGGCTCCCCTTCAGCAGGATGGCGATATTATGGTTTTGGTCAAAGCTAGCGCTAGCTACAGGTATTTGACCTGCCAGAGCTGGAGGGTTAGATGAAAAATATGCAACTTCCTTATGAAAAATAATAGCGTCAGGGAAGGTTTTGTGCGTCAGAAACCTCATAGTGCATCACATTGCAGTATTTTTCTTTCTTCTTGTCTTAAGCCAGTAGAACATAGCTGTTCACCTGCAGGGCTCAGGGCTGCAGCTGGGTGCACCATGGCACGGGTCCCCGACAGCATCATCGCAGCAGCGACTCCTCTTGCTGCTTGGTTATCCGAAGTCCCTGTGGTTGAACAATACTTCACACAGCTAAAAACCAGAGCACGGGTTTTATTCCCCGATACTGGGGTAGAAAAGACAGTGTTCACAGATGTACGAGCTTTTCAGGGGAGGAGGGAAACAAGCCTGTCCCAACCATTCCCCCCTCAGCTGTTCTGCTACTTTAGCCCTCACTATTGGCTTTTTCTCCTTCCTGCCTGATCTAATTATTTAATTCTCTTCTAGTTCTGAATTGGTTGACAAGAAGATAGAGGAGTTTCTTTGTTGCTTTGAAGAGAAAATCAAGCATTTAACTGAAGATGCTTTTAGCACCCAGGTAAAGACTTGATCTTGAAAAGCTCTTCCTTGAACCGCTAAATGACACCTAATCCGGAGGAGGATTCCGTTACATGTATCTGGTGTATCTCTGAGGTTTTCTGCACAAAGAACTCACTTTTAAATCCTCCCTCTTACTCCACTCAGCAAACACTTGCTCTCTGGCCATTCACAGTTAAGTTCAAAAGCCATGAACGACCTTGTTAATGTCATGTGGGCGTTCTTTCAGCTTCAGTGAATGTGATGGTAAACGAAGGTAGTTTTTAATGCTTTGAAACGAATTGTTTTGTCTTTTTTAATGGTAGGTTACAGCTTTGATAAAACTTAAAGAATGTGAAGACTCCCATCTTGGAGAAGAAGTAGACAGGAACTGGAATGAAGTTGTGACGCAGCAGTATCTCTTTGACCGGCTTGCCCGCGAGGTTGGTGGGCCCTCGTTGTTGTCAGTGATTCTAGAGGCAACACTTTTAAATAGCAAAGCATAAATAGAGGGATTTATGCTACTAGTTGACTGACTGATTCTAAAACTGCATGCTATTTTAAAAAAGTTCTTTTATCTAATGGGATACAAGGTTGTGGAGAAACCATTTTAATGTTTAAAATTACTTGAATCACCACTCTGCTACTTAAACCTCATTCCTGTGGTTTCAGATTGAAGCTCTGAAGTCTGTTACAAAATCAGACCTGGTCACCTGGTTCCAAGCTCACAGAAGCAACAAGAAGAAAGTGCTCAGTGTACACGTGAGTGTTTGTCAGCTTCCAAAATGGCAACCCTTGCTAACCTCAGAAAGCCCAGTGAGGGTACGGTAGAGGAGCTCTGTAATCAAACTTGTAATGTGGTGGTTATCCACAGTTACTGTTCGTATTTTCTACATTTCTAATTATTATTGTCATTTGAATTGCATTTAAGTATCTGTATTTAACTGTCAGGGCTGATGGAACACTGAAAGAAATCCAAACTTATAGAAGCTTAGAGCCAAATTTCTTTTTTGGTAACTTTCTTCCAGGTGGTTGGATATGGAAAACATGAAGGGGACTCCGAGGTTACAGCTGTCGCCGAAGTGCAGAATTCTTCGTCTGGTGAAATACCTCATCTTATTTTCTTGCCCCCATCTTCTTTGATGACTAATGTTACTTCCATCAAAGACATCAAAGCTTACACATCAACTCTGAATGTTCTCCCTTACCATAAAATATTAAAATAAAACTGACACCTTGCCCTGCAGTGATGTGTAATACAGGTGCTTTCTGCAACATGAACATTACAAACCTATTTGTAGTAAACCAGGGCTGTAGCATTAGCTGTGATGGAGGTGCCCGTTCAGACACCGAGGAAGCTTTCCTCAAGGAAGTTTCCAGCCAGCTTTTCTCATTAATCTCATTAAGAATAGGCAAAGCCCTGACGCGTAGCTGGAGCGAGGGGAGAGTTCCCCCCACCACTGGGAAGATGCGATGTCCTCCTCTCCAGCTGCCTGCAGGGGTGGGCTGCGCCTTTTTGTTCGGACGGTCTTGTGCATCATTCCTGCAGCAGCTGCAGCTCCTCAAAGGCAGTATTCTGCGCTCCTCCTGGAGGAGGTACAGAGTGGGTGGGAGGGGGAAAAAAGCCTGAGGCTTCAATCTCACACTGCTTTTTTGGTTTTTTAGGTGGGTTTTTTTAGGTTTTTTGTATGTGCAACATAGACAAATTCAGATCAAATAAAAGCTAGATGTAACTGTGGAAAGAAAAATAGTTTGATTGCTACATACAGCTACTTACTCAACCCTTATTTAACTTAAAGCAACAGCACAGAAATGCAAAGATTCCTAAAGTGCTACAAGCTTCCTGAAAAATTCTGCTGTGAGTGTTGCAAATTCTGCTCCTTTTGCTAGTTCATGAACTGCTTGAAGAAGCAGGTTAAGCTGCAAGGATTCCAGCTGGGAAAAAATAAAACTAATACATTTTACATAAAACAATTGATCATGACTCAGCTGAATAAAGTCTTGCTGCAAAGGTTTATTATGAAATAAATAAAAAGTCCATAAGAGAAGTTTGAAAAATCTATTTTATGAAGCTTTAAGATGCATTGAGTAGAATTATCTATGGTTACATTTCAATCTCAAAATAACAAAGTTATTTTGGGCAAGACACTGAAATGCCAAAAATTTGATTATCATACAGGTGGAAGATAACATTTACGTAGCGTTTTCTAACAAATTGTCCCGTCAAAGGAATCCTCATATTTACACACTGCAAACATCAGCTAGATTTAAATGACGTCTTGCATTTTGTTTCTCGTTTTTTAAATATGTAGGACCCAGGAATATTATGCAACTGACACCAATGCCATGGCCTTCACAGTGGTTATACAAAGCGTATACGCTTCACGGCCCAGATTCTCCCTGCTTTAGAAGCATCGGTAACAGGGCTCCAAGAGCCTGCCTTTGAAGCCCGAACACACTACCAGTATAGCAGAGTCCAGTATAAGGTACTGCACAGCCAAGACGTTTCTTGTTTCATTTAATTGCTTATCTGCATCAGTAAGTCCAGTATCCCTGAGATAGGAACCACTGTAGCTGGAGGGGTCAGGTTCTCCAAACGGTACGTACGTGATAACTGATGACTATCTTGGTATCAGATGTAAACTTTGCTAAGCCAAGGCTTGAATGTTTTCTGGGTTTATAACCCCCTTAATGTTTACTGGCAGCGAGTCGTTTCAGTAGTGGCTCATCATAAACCCAGCATTCGCCATCTTCATGGAATAACTAGGAAAAAAGGGAATAATTGGATGTAAGCTTTTTATGACTCCGTTGAAAAGGAATGAATATGACAGGTTAGAGGGCATTTACCCTGTTGGAATAAAGCTCACCCTTGTTTCCCACGAGGTCTCATTCTCCTTTCTGGCTCTGGCTTCAGCTCTTTGTCTTTCTTCAAGCGCGTGCTTGGCAGCTGTGGCTGCATCGATGTCTCTAATTTTTAAGTTGTAGGTTACATCTTTCCATAAGCTTAAAAAGGAAATATGAATGGAGACTGCTTTAGAGAAGCAAAGTGCTACAAGGCTGTAGAAACATATTACTGACTAATAATCAGCATCAATATTCATCTGAATTAGGGTAGGTCTCTTTATCCAAAGGGCAGAAAACCCCCCGATATACATTAAACCACAGCTGCACTGGTGCCAGGAGCGCGGAGGCTGTAGCGAGGCTCTCCAGACCTCCCTGGGACATTTGGTCCCAGCGGGGATGTGACCAAGAACAACGGGGCTCCTCTTCCCCTTCAAAACCCCAACCTGCTTGTACCTTGGTCCTCTCCTGCAGCAAAGGCTAACGCAGAGCCCAGCTGTCCATGGGTGAAGCGTACCGTTAGTCACACTGGGTACTGCAAACTTGAGTCTAACAAAAACAAGTCTTAATTTGCCCATTTAACTAAAGTTCTTACCAGCGAGACTCAAAGTCGTCTTGGTCCTCCAATTTCCTTACCTTCTTCTTAATTGTAGGCATTTTCTTGGTATCTATAAAGACAGCATTCTCCTAGAGTGAGGTATTTAAAAAAAAAAAAAAGAAAAAAAAAACAAAACAAACCACAACTCAGTTCTTTATCTAGGCTTAAAATTTATATACCCTCACACTCTAGTACACTGGTTGTCAGGAAATACAGGAAAAATCATCACTCTTTAGATTCTGTTCTTGCTATAAAAATCTCACACATTAAGAATTACCTTAAGAATAAATTAACAAAGTAAATTCAGGACTTTTATCCCAAATTCAGCATTCTTGTGATCTTCTGGGCAGCTTCACAGGAGTTCCCAGCTATTAATTTTTTATTTAAAAAGAAACAAAAAAACACCAATAAAACCCGCTTTTTAAGCACAATCTTCCATTTCTGATGAAAACAAAAACAACCAAAGAAAAACGCAAAAAAGCTGCTTTACCCCTGTGGTGTATTTTGCGTACATGACACCATTCCATTCGCCTTCAATTGAGCAGAAGGGCTTCTTGTCATTAGGAGAACTAAACAGAAAGAAACAGTCATTTCTCAGTTGTGTTACAGTAGCTGAAAGACCCTGAAGGATCAAAACTTTGTCCTAGTTGCTGTGCAGTCTGGTTTTTATCAGCCCTTAAAATGTCCATCACCAATCCAGAAAAGGGTTCTGTTTACGAGTGAGAAGTCCTGCATTAATTATTTGGATAAACCTTAAAAGGAAGTGCTGTTAAGCCAGGTTTTGCTTTAGGGCTACGTTTAGACTCTGGAAAGCCTGTAACTAGCTTCCTAAACAGATTTAGTAATAAGTTTAAGCTTAAAAAGGTTTTACAAATTTAAAGCTGCTTTGCCAGACTACTGGGAAACAAAACACTAGTTCACAAATGACATCTATCGATGTGTGTCAAGAAGTTATTACTCAAAACCAAGTTATAAACCTCATTTTGTCAGCATCCACTTCCTGACATCACAGCAGATGTCCAAATAAGATGCGAATCTCCACTGAATTGTCTGCCCTGTGCATATGCACAGAGTCTAACCAAAATCCACCAAACCAGGTGTAAATAAATACATAAAAGCCTGCAGCAGAACCTTTAATTAGCACACTGTGAACAGCAGTATTGCAAGGCCTGCTTCAGTATTTTTAGTTTTAGGAGAGGTAATGCCGAAGGCATTCTGGATAATTCAGGAGTGAAAATTTAAGTTCCTTTTGGTAATCACCTGAGAATGTTTTAGAGCACGGCAAGGCAGGGTGGAAGCCTATGCAGGTTCCCTCTCCCAAATCTTGGCTATAAAATGGCAGCCCATGACAGGCAACTATGAGCTGAGTTACTGGGTGTAGCTCTTTCAGTATTTTACACTCCTGACTGTCTTGAAAAAACACTGTCAGCATTTAAGTAGAGAAAAAAAAAAAAATGAGATGATTAACTGAAGAAACTTGCTTACAAAATTTCAGCTGTAATTCTGTGCTTCTTTCCTCCATAAAATGGTTTTGTGTGGAAGACGATGGAAGCGTTATAACCTGTCTTTGAGCAATTAATACTGCATTCTCCACCAAGTTCTATCCATGGCACAGTGAGAATAGACCTGCAATTATAAGTAGGTATATATTTGTAGCCTCTTAACTGATAAATTTTAAGCATGAAATATTACACGGCATTAAAAATGAAAATACCAAATAGAGCATTTACTTGCCTTCCATAACCATTAGGAAAGGTCAAAATATAATGTTCATCATAATCTAGGCATGTGACACATCCTATTAAAGAAGAATAAAAATAGATTTTAAAAACATTAAGCAAAACCTCCACAAAACTTTTCCTAACGATATCCTCAAATACTTCACTAAAAACGGTACCATAGAAAGGAAAGGTGAAGAGCTTTATTTTTCATTGATGCAGAGAATGCCCAGCTTCTAGAAAAGGCAGGACAGCTGCGTTTATGTGACAAATTGGGACTAAGTGATTTCAGCACACAAAATGGGCAGAAGGAGTCTCCGATTCTTAGATACATAAGCTCTAGTTACATGAATCCAAACATTCCTTACGTTGAATAGGACTACTTTAAATAATTTCTGTAAGAATTCTAGTTGCAGGATATATATTTCTCTTCTCTTGTTAAATTTACATGTACATACCTTGCCCTATGTTATGAACCCCAATAGACATTCCTAAGAATTTTGACTTGGTCCATATGTGAGCATTGAACTGTATCCTCTTGCTAAAACACTCCGCGTAAAATGCTGAAACTGAAGAAAAAGGTATTTAAAATAGCAGCATAAGACATTACTGCTATTGTTTCCAAATTCATTCATCAGGAAATATCTCAAAGTGCCTCATACTTATGTGGCAACAGAGTTTGCAATTTTTTTCTCACAAAAACAGTTCAGAGAGAAAACTTTCAGCTTTTAAATTTGGAGAGAAAAATGTAAATCCAAGATTTAAAACAAGAGCAGATTTTACTGTCACTCCTGTCTATATGCCACCTCTATTAGCAAAGTCAACTTACTTGGAGGATGATGAGACACCTGCTCTGCCACGAACGTTACGCTGCTTTTGCTGACCCAAGGAACTGGTCCTTCTGAAACTGGCTCCTGCATGACAGTAGAGAGGATTTTCATCACTGACAGTGTTTACAAAACACTGGATGCTTCCAAGAGAAGTTGCTTCCATGTTTAAGGCTTCTAAAAATGTATCATACTGATTTTAACTTAATTGTCGGTTTGCTGATTTGATGGGGAGTAACTCCTTACTCCTGAAACGATAACGCTTTCTAAAGAATAAGAGTTTCTGCTCTCTTGTTTTTCAGTATAAATGTACTTGGGGAGATGTTCCCAAATAGTTAAACTGAAAGAGCCATGTATAAACCCAATTACAAAATAGTACTTAAATCTACTTTATTTCTTATTAGCTAATAAGAAATGGGTGGCAGAAATAGTTTTCGTTTTTGCTTCTGAGAAAGTCTGATATGCATATTTATAATGATCAGATTGTGTATCATAAAACCATAAACCAGCATTCACTTCCTGTGGCAAATAATGAAAAGTGGAATTCATTGTTAGAAGCAACAGAAGCACAAATATTGCCTTTATGCCAGCAAACAGAAGTCCAAACATTCACTCCAGGAGCAAAAGAAAGATTTGAGCAAAAGAACAGGGTAGGGGGCGGCGGGAGAGGAGGCAAATTAAATGGAAAAAATACATACTTTATATCTAAACGATCACTTTTAGATATACTCCACTGAGGCTACATGAAGTATCTCACAACAACACTTCCCACATCATTGTTGGCAACTTTCCAAGGTGAGAAGCCTAAACAAGGTGTTAGAAAAAACAACCCAAACCCAACAATGACAAAAAAACGCCGCACCAGGCTGCACTGCAAGTGCTAGAGCTTTTCTCTGGCATCAGTGGGGCACTGCGTTGGCTGTGGTTCATATGGTGCATAAGCCTGATTAATCCTTGAGTCTCACTAAAAGCTCATACACTGGTAGATGATGACTTCTGACTATGAGAGCGGCACAACTGTTACTGTGTCCTTCACTTCACCAGACACACTCTGACAAAAGTACAAAAGGAAAAGTAGTGGCCAGACACAGATGTACAACCAAAATATTATCCAAGCTCAGAATCCAGACCAGAGGTCTACAAAAAAAATTTTTAAAGGAGAAAGAAATATACTGGAGAAACCGCGCTGCTTTCTAGGTTGTAACTGAGGAAAAGAAATGCCAGTGTTTACAGAAATAATCTTTAAAAAAAATTTCAGAACTTTGGAAAGAAAGGAATTCATACCCAGTGCTATAAACAAGGAAAGAGAACATTTTCATGTCAACTAATTCTTAAAAAACTAATAGCTCAAATTTTGTTATGCAAGATATTTCAAACTTCTGTTCACAGAAAAGGAAGGAGGAAGAGGTGAAATCAGTTAAGAAATTGCCGCAGTTTGTCAATTTTGCTACTTAAACATAGCATAAGCCATTTCAGTCAGTAAATTATCAAAGCTTTGGGAATCACTCGCAGGCATTCGAGACACCAAAAAAAACATACCACCAGAAACTAACCATATCATCTTCACCTTCAGTGCCCGGTAATACCCAATGACATCGGAAGATCTCGCCCAAAATGGGATTGTAAGGCTTTTTAGCAACTGACCCTTTTCTTCCAGCATGAAAAGCTGAGAGGTACCATTTAACCACTTGAACCATTCGCTCCTTTGGATCCTTCTGGTCACTAATGCTACATGGACCAAGAGAGAGAAAAGGACAGGCAAAATGAAATACAAGCAGGTACCTCAAATACAGGAAAGCATTTTGGATGTTTGATTGTTTTACAACTAGAAGTTTGACTACTTGGACTATTTTTCAAGTTCCGATCAAACCCCATGCAACATTCTTCAAAACCCACTGACTTTTAGCACTCACAAGGCCAATAAACAATATCAGAACCAGTTAATGCTCTACTTTAAAAGTCAAATACCTGACAAATAAGTCTGGATGTGCAAAAAAGTCAGCATACATCTCCAACAATGATCTTCTTTCTAGGATAAAAGTTGGAAGAACCACCTGGGTGAAGAAAAACAACTCTTCTAGATCAAGACACTTTAACATCCCACACAAAAGCATTCCACGCATTAACTGTAAATAGCACACAAAGCCCCCAAGGCTTCATCTGCCTGAAAGCTGATTGTGTTCTCAAACTTACCAATGAGTTCTGACATATGCAGGTCAGTTGGCATCTTTTAGAAAACCAAAGATTTAAGAGGAACTGTCTCTTGTGTTACACCTAGTCTAGTCCCACTACATATCCAACTACACGGCTGAGCTTATTATCAAAAGCTGTTCTTAGTTAATGCTGATTATTTAATTTCATCTATATGTACACTGTCAATTTTCAGTTATACATCTTGTGTGCCACTCAATAAACACGAAGGTTCTCTCATCTCTGCTACTGTTCTTCCCCAACAGCATCTGCAGGTTCCATTCCTGTGGATCTGCTGTCTGCTGCAGTACAGACCACTGCTGGTAGCAGTGTCGGTTGCTGTTGTTGACTTTAAAGTTGATGCAGACAAGATGCATGCTCATGATGCTTCTTGGCAGTTTAACTTGAGATCAGTAATTTTCAACTATGCCAGGAGTTCCCAAAACAGACGTACTTTGGGGATCAATTCCTATTCAGGACTGTCAGAAATCTTATGTAGTTTGCTTGTCACCTGCTGGCTGTTTCTCCAGAAAGATTTTAAGTTTATCTTTTTCTTGTCTATTGTGAGTTCCAGACTGGACAGTTAAAAGTCATGCACTTAAGGAAACTAATGATAGGATTGATTTCTCCTACTCTTTTTCAATCTGGAATTACTTGTTTAAATTTAACCAGGTTGCCTAGAAAGATCAACACCTTCAGAATGCTGTTCACTCAGCCTTAAGACAGACACCAACATGAATCACATTCATGAAAAATCCAGCCCTTTACTCGCCAGACCTACATGTAGGATTTTAAAATACGCAAGCAACTTACTCAACAAGATCCCACTTAAGCAAAGCATTTCACTCTATGCCTTAATTCCCTCTTTTATTTTATTTATGTTTTATTGAATGTCACCATACAATGGGATCTTGTAGATCTCTGTTCTAGGAAGCTAAAGGCATGATAAACATTACTACTGCATGGAGAAACACTACTTCTGCTCACAGCATTCCTCTTACCTCAGCTTTACAGGCACTCCGAGGATCAGGTTCAAAGAAAACCAACAGCTACCTTCCACAGCAAACTATTCTCCCCAAACAGATTTTAGCAGTTTGATACATTTATTCTGCATTCATTTTTCACCTCCCAGTAATAACTCCAATTAAAAAAAAAAAATGTGCTAAAGAGATTATAGCTTAACTAGCTCTCAAAACAAATACAGTTTAATTATTACTGTAACATTGAACTGATTTACACAGAATTCAGGGTTGAGTCCCTCTCCCTTCCCCATGAACAGTCAGCAAGTTTACCTTTGTTAGATCCATTCCTAATCTAACTTGTGACAACAGATGCATAATAACACTCTTATGTTCTTCCACTGATTCTCCTTCCCCATCATCATCTCGATCATCAGGAGGATCGAAGAGATCTAGAAAGATCAAATTGCTTTTGTTTTTCTCTAAACCTTCAGTGACAGATTGTATTTGATTAGCTGTCAAAAAGGTCTTATTTATAAAACTAAGGTTTTTAAATCCTACAGTTCAACAATCTTCCATTAGCAAAGAAACAGTATAAATACCTTGTTGTGTGCGTGTGTATATATATATAAGATCATACATATTTTGACGCAGCTTACACACAGATTGACAAACAAGATCTCCTTACTGAAAGCTCACGCAGTCCACTTACCAGCATCGTTGGTCCCATTAGACATGGAAGAATTGAGGGACTCTGTGGTATCCGGACGTTTCAGACTACTTCCCGTGCTGCTCCGAGTCAGGACTGCAGCAGACCCTGAAGAACTAAAGAAGAGCAATAAATTCTCACAATTCACAATGAACTAATTCAGATCAAATGACTATAATTTGATATACATAGACGACGAGTTTACTGGTAGACATTAATACAAGTACTGCAAGCTGATTCACAGAAAACTTAAAATGGACTGTAGCTAAACAAAGGGGAAAGCCTACAGTCTAAGATAGTAACACCTGAAGGCATAAAACAACTGACTAATTCCTCTTTGAAATTTGTATCACCTCATAAATTTACTGATTCAGAAAAAAAAAAAAGAGTAAATAGAGATTTTGGGGAAAGGCAGTCAACTTCAAAAAATTTCTTTTAGTAGATGTGAGAGGGAATTGGCCATTTACCAAGGCTGCAATGAATGCACATGAAAGACACCATGTTCTCAGATTATATTTGAGCTGGTGGCTCCCCAAGTTTGGTTTATCTTAAAGACTTTTGTCAGCATATATACCTGATGGAATGGGAAGGAGCAGAAGAGAAAACTGAATCCCTCAAGAAAACTGCTCGGGCAGGGGGTAATCTTATTCTGTTACATAGAATGGCTTCCCTCTCCCACACACACCCTCCCCGCTCCCCCCACCCCCAAAGCCAATGTGGCTTATTTACTTATTTAGCTTAACTAACTTTAACAAGCAGACAAGCCATGCCCTCGTAGCTAACAGTTGCATTCAGCATGCACCGAGTACTTCAGCTACTTACTCCATACATCGCTTTGGGGAAGAACTGCTCTGATAGAATTCGTCAGCATCATAGAACTCATCCTCACTGCTTGAGTAAGAAAAATCTGGGACTGTATTTGGAGAGAGGTTGACATGGCTTGGAGAGGTGAGGCTGCTGCTAGGTGCCGACTGCCCACTTCCTGTGGAGTGTTAAAAATTAAAGACTTACTAAAAAAACCCAAATTCTTTCAAAATCCACCAGTTCTAACTTACGAGTATGATTGTTCAAAGCAATAAAGACTAATGCAAACTCAGAAAGTATGGTATCTTACAAAATTAGAAGGAATAATTAGTCAGGTTCATACCGAGTTTCATTTAACAGATAATGAAAGAGAGGTCACGAGGAAAATCAGGAACACAGAACAACAGTAAACTATGAGGACGTGTTTTCCCCAGCATTGTGGAATAAAGGCAAAACAACAATACTGAAAACCTGTACAGATTCACAGTATGATTTATATTGGAAGGCATCTCTGGAAGTCATCTGGTCTACTCCCCACTCAAGGCCCAGACAACTCCAAAATTATACCAGTTTGTCCCAGATCACATCTAGACAGGTTTTAAAAATCTCTCAAGATGAAGATTCCAGAATCTTTCTGGGGAACCTATTCCAAAGTTGGAACCACCTCATTATAAAACCAAATATTTTCTTACCTACTTGGAATTTCTTTTCTTACAACTGGTGTTGATTGCCTCATCCTTTTGCTGTGCATCTCCAAGAGGAGCCTGGCTCTACCTTCTTTATACCCTCCCAACAGTTGGCAGAAGACAGCAGTAACATCCCTCTTTAGCTTGATCTTCCTAAGGCTGAACAAATCCAGTTCTGTCAGTCTCTAAGTACTTCATGGGCCTCAGCTTCCTAATCTTGATGGTCCATGTCTTTGTACTGTGGAACCCGAAACTACACATAGTACTCAAGACGTGGTCTCACAGATCCCAAAGAGAGAGGACAATCAATTCTCTTTATCTTCTCCTTACCCCCTCACTAATCCAGCCCAGTATACAGCAAAACCTTCATCACCACAAGGACCGGCTGCTGCCTCATGTTCCACTGGTTGCTCACCAGGACCCCTGGCTCCCCGTCAGCCAGGCTGCAGCGCACCCCACGCCACAGGGCAGGCTGAGGGCTATGCCCTTCCTAGGTGAGCGGAGGACTTTGCATTTGCCTTCATCAAATTTCATGAGGTTTCTGTCAGCCTGCTTCCCCAGCCGGTCACAGCCCGCCCCCGAATGGCAGCCCTGTCCTACCCACTGTTCTCCTCAATTCGGCAAGGTCCATGTCTCGGTTATCTGAGATGTTAACCAGTATCAGACCCAGTATCAACCACTGAGAGACACCAGTAGCCACCTGGTTGCCATTTGGATCTCACACAGCTGATACCAAGTCTCAGGCCTGGCAGTCCAGCCAGTTTTCACTCAACTTGTATTCTACTTACCTAAAACATCTTTTTCCAATTTATTTCCAATTCCACAAAACATACTTGTGACAAAATCTAATGGATACAGTTTCTAAACTGGATTACATGAATCCTGTCTCACCACTTGCTGTTCTTCCGAAGAGCCACAGCAATAAAGACAAACCAGGTTAACACTGACACAGACCTTTTGTGGAAGCCTATGTCACAGCAGAGGTTATTAAGCAAACTTAGGCATTTACACAGACAATCATCAGAAACTAACAAGAATATGAGATGCATAGAACAAGACTAAGAAAATGAACTTTCTGGCAGAAGAAAAAGCCAGCAGTGGTACCCCTCATTTTTTCACATTGGGACAAATACTATTTAACACAGGTATTAGTGTTCTGGGAAGGAAGGGTAGTAATAAAGTAACAGCAAATCATTTACACACAAGCTTAGAAAAAAACTTGGGAGGGAGCCGAGAGAATTTAGCATGACTGGACAATATAATCAATAGAACCGATCAGGAAGTAACAGCCAACATAATATGTTAAACATGTAGCTATGGTTTAGAAAAGCCACAAACAAAATATTACAGGACTCCTAAACAGATAATTACAGCAACTTTATAAATATAATAGCAATTTTTGCTTCAAAACATCTATTGTAGTTATAAAAAGCCCAATGAATGCTATTATTTAAGGGGGAGAGGAGGGAATCTATGAATTAAAAAACCCAAAGGCCACACATGATGTATTAACTGCAAAGTTACTGTGCTGATTACTGCAAGATTGCAATGATGTGGACAAGAAACCAAGTACACATGGAGTGGGGGGAGAAAGAGCAGAATAATGGATTTTAACACAACACTGAAACGTGTTGATTAAAAGCAAGGTGTAGGCCAATACAATGTTTTCTTAATAGCTAATTACATTAGGTTACAGACAGTATACATTCAGGTTTTGTTCCCTGTACTTCAATAAGACAATTAAACAGAACTGTACCTGTACTATTTGGTGTTGGAGTCTGATTTCCAAGTGATGCTACTACAGGTCCCACTGGCAAAGAGGAGGGTCGCTGCTCTGACTTGCACAACTGAGCAGGTTCTAGGGGATATTTTTATAAGTTAAACTCCAAATTCACATTTAAATATGAGAATTATACTTTTGTTGGGAAGGAGATTCCACATTATTTCACCTCACCTTCAAAACCTAAATGTTTTCTATAAAAGCCATTCAGACAGAAAAACATGTTTCTGTCATTGTTAGATAGGTAGCTCTTTTTTAGTATTAAGCAAGGATGGCATTTTTTAAATTGCCATTATTTAGCTAGAAAGCACTTATCTTTTCTGAAAGCTATAGTTTCATTTATTTTATTAAAGTACATTAGAAATGTAAGCTAGTAACTTAGAACAAGTAAAATATACCAGCTTATCCACAGAACCAGAGGCAGATATACCTGGTGGCTGAGGAAGCCCCATGCCTCCCACACTCCTTTCTCTGCCTTTGCACCACTGTGGTGCGTGTGCACCCACACTGCATATGTGACACCAAAGCCATCCACCATTATGCAGTCCCTCGATCCAGACTGCAGTTGCGCCCTGCTCAGCTCATGAGTATTTCTGCTGAGGTTCTTTTTGTACACCATACCTGGAGGTATAACTGCTTGGGAAGGCATTGTGCTGATCACGGACTGTTCCAAAGGACTGGGCTGATATACTGCGTCAACCGGGTTTATAGTGCTCTGAGACAAAAGGAAGAAAAGCACATTTTTCCCTCAATTAAAAAAAAAATAACACAAATAAAGCATAGACAGCAAGAACATCGTGAGCACAAGAAATGCCCAAATGCAAGACAGCAAATTCCTGAGAGTGAAAGTAAAACACAAATTGACAGTTGAGGACATGAGAAATACTTTCAAAGTGGTAATACTTTAATTCCTTGCACAGATTTTACACTACACTGAATTTTCTAGAGATTTGGATTGTCCTATAAAGAATTCTTATTTCAGGTTCTCTTCTGGTATTCCTTCCAATGTCCATTAAAAATAATTCATGCAAAGAGTGAAAGATAAATGCAAATTATCTGGCAAAAATTAGGACAGGTAATCTGTATTTTTAATTATTTTTTTTTTTAATTAATTTATCCAGACCATAGTAAATCAACCCATAAATTAAAACAAGAATCACCAGCATGCTTAAAGACATGAAGTGGCTTTACTGCCAAAACTCTTCCCAATGCAAGCTGACAGTTTTCAGTGTGTCTCCAGTAGAGGACATTTCAATCTACTTATGGACATGGGCACTTTGAAAAGCAAGCACCAATTCAACTCGACACTCACAAAGTCACTGACTTCAGTATGTTCTTGGCTTTTATAGAACAAGCCTCTTGGAAATTCCAATTGCAATGTCTTTTAATCCAAACTAGCATGTTTTTGCCTTGCTTCACTGGCTTATAATTTTGTTATCATCTAAGCATTGTTTGCTATATATGTTTACATACAAAAACCAGAACTGCTACATTGTTCTGGGTTGTTAAATGGATAAAAGGCACATAAAACCCTTTTCCAGACAACTTGTAATTGAAAACCACTGATTTATGTCAGAACTGTGAAAATCTTTGCCTCAATTTGCTAGGAAATCTTGCTACTGTACTTAAGTTGAAGAATTATCAAGCACAGGAAGGTCATACAATACCATGTTCTACTTTAAAAAAAAGTTCTTGTAAAAATGGTAGATGAGCTTTGCCTTTAAATTTAGTCAGTATGACTATTCCTATCCTCTCTTTAGATCAATATTTAAAACAGAAGAGAGTCTCCAGCTGTTCTTCCTTCCTTTTAGTCTATTAATTTCTACTTGCCTCCAGACTGAGGGAAACAGGGTCATTTTAACCTTCCTCTCCCCATTTTCCTACAAAATGAAGACTTCTTTCTTGCCTCCTTTCCTGGTTAACTATAATTCTGAACTTTATCTTACATTAAAAATCAGTGAAGCAGTGAAGATTGTATTTTTTTTATAGCACAGGATTTATTTAATTGAAAACAAAACTATTATTCCCTGTTTATCTTAAAAAAAAAATCTCCCATTTAAAAAAAAACGGATAAAAAATGCTTTCTACATTTTCATTGGTGTTACTAACTAGAATAGGAATAAATAATCCAGTACTGTTACTCCACTGTATTACAGCATAAAATCAACATTCCTTATACATTACTTCAACTGCTTGTGCATAGTATGTCCCTGTCCCACATATTTCACAGTTTAAAATCATGACCCCATTTTCAGAGTTAAGAAACTTAAAAATCAAGATGAGTCCTATGATAGAGATAGCAACAGCATCCTCTGTATCTCCCCTGGTTTTTAGGGAAGCTAATAATATATGTGATACAGAACACTGGTGTGATAAAGGAAAAAAAAAAGTAATTTTGATTTCGTATGCAGGATTGCAACCTTATCCTTAAACAATTCTCCATACTGCAATGTGAACTGGAGTTTCTTGTTAGGTATTTTGGGGTTGCCTTTGTGGTTTAGAAACAGATGAAGGCAGACCTGAAAGTTTCCTACTCTGAGCTTAGTAACAACCTAAAAACAACCACACAGAAACAACACGACCATCATCCCACCATGGTATCAAACATTGATCATACTCCTGCATAAGTTTACAGTGAAATCCTGACCTCCAGCCCAAGCTTACATTGACCTCAACAGCAACAAAATTTCAGTCTTCACAATCACTGATGCATCAGTTACAGTATTGTTACAGAAATCCTCCTTTTTTTTTTTTTTTTTTTCACCCCGGTATAAGCCAGCCCATGGATAATTAAGATAGTGGCTAATCAAATTCAGACTATAGTAGTAAGTTGTAATAGCGATATGAAATTTCTGAGTTGCAGATCTAATGTGCATATCACCTCTGCCTGTGGCACTGTCTAGCTGCGTAACCTCTCCTTTCCAGGGCACGTAACAGAATCTACTATTCTGAGGCCTGAATTACGTGACTATCCACAGGTAATCATTTATCTTATTTATGATAAGCACGAAACCAAAATCTGTATGTGCACCTTTACTCCAGAGCTCATACCAGAAAATCATACTGCTAAAGCTGTATATAATAGAAAGACAAAGAAAGCTTGGGAATTATTGTCAGCTGTAATGAAAACACACTGATTTTTAGAGTTATGTTTTACTGAAACCAATCACCTATTAAAAGTATCTGAAATGTACTCAAGTGACAAAAAGAGAAGAGAGAGGTCACACATGACTGAAACCAAAGATGACAGAAGTTACATTAAAAATGCAGAAGTTATATTAAAGAAGAAACATTGCTTAGACGTAATACAACTTTGCATCAAATGAGTAGCACTGTAGAGAAGACAAACTACTTGAAGCACAAGGATAGCCAATCTATTTCATACATAAAGATACTTCAGACGGAACACAAAACTATTTCTATCCCAGTAATTTGCCTTTTGTCTGTTCACATTGTTATCTAAGCGTTCAGTCATAACACTGCCATTTAAGACACTGAGCATAAAACTGATCACTGTTCTAAAGGCAAGGGTGTTAGCCAACCTCAGAAGCTAATGACTCAACAGTAATTTTAACAAGACACTTGAAGCAGTAAATTAGAAAAAGGAAGAAGTATGTGGTAAAATGAGTGGAAATTCAGGTCTCTGTTCACATGTTCTGCAGAAATAAAGGGAGATAAAGATTAGATGTAAACTTACTATAAGTCCATCTGCGTGCTTCTCCTCATTATTTTGGTCCTTAAGGAAAAAATGTTAAAAATATCAACAATCTTGTATGACTTATCAGTTGTGTGTTAAGCGAGAACAGCAAGTTTCTCTCAGGAATGGTTACATTTTCAGCCATAAAATGTTCCTCATCATGTGATACAGTAACTACACTTAGAAGTAACAATTCTATACACAGGGACTGCACCTCTTAAAATTAGCAGTTTCTGAGGATCTGCCCACACAAGTTTGAATAATTTTTAAAATACCCTCTCTACCCTGCAGAATGCTATTACGCTTTACAATGTAGGTTCTTCCCAAATAGCTACGAACCCCCCAAAACATGGTCTGCAGCACCAGTGAGTCCCTGAAAACTGAAGGACACGCAGTTCTCAGTTTCTGAAGGACTGCGATTAACTTCTAGGTCAAATTTTCAAAAGTACTTTTTGCTTTTGAAAGGCAGAAGTGCCTCTATAAAGCTAAATATTTTTAACTTCTGCATTTTGGTATCCACTAGATTTTAAAATGTTTTTAGATTATTTACAGCCTAGGAGTTTGGGGTTTTTTTGCCTAGAAGCATATGTGAAAGAGCAGGCAATGCATGGAATAAAACTGTCATTAGGGGAAATTACACTAGCAACAGACAAGGTAATGCCAATCTACAGTTAGTATAGTTTTAACATTGTACCAGCAAAAGTATAAATTTTACTGAACACTAAGCCAAATCTCTTCAATTCTGCTGCAAAGCTCGTATTAGTTAGTATATCAATGCATAACTTTGTTTAGTGTAAACCTTAAGACTTGTCTGCTGAGTATTCCCCCAGATTTCCAGTTGTTAAAAGTTAAAGAGGGGAAAAAAAAAAGCTGTAAATAGTATTAAGAAAGTTGGCACATACATACTTATATTTTGATACTTCATACATTTTTCCCTAGCTTATATAGTTGGCAATAGGCTGCTCAAATTTCATGTCTGCTAGTTGACATTTCTTAAGCAAGGCTTTCCATAACAAAAACACCACTAAGGGCAACGAGTTCCATTGGGCTGCAAACTTACAAAGAAGACAGAGTAACACTGAAGTCCAAATATTATCTTTTTTCCCCCAACATACAAAATTTCCATATTGTGCTACCATCTCTAAGACCTATAAAATAAATCACAAAGATGCTGCATTTTTACTGAAGCTGGCCATTCTATCTAATGCCCTATCAACAACATGGCACACTGAGGAGGTAAGGAAGGCAGAAATGCCACAAAACTAGGCAGGCAAGACTGACCAGAAACGATGGAGTGAAAAAGAGAAGGCAAAGATGCAAGACTAAATATCTAAATTATAAAGGCTACTTCATAAAACATATAAGTTTACCAAATCACTGACAGACCATTACATATATTTTACAACACTCACATCAGCAAAGCTGGACATCTTCGACTGCCATACACACAAAGGGGTCAACCCAAGTCAAATGCGCTGCCTATCCATCCCACTTAGGGGTTTTTTTTATTGCTTTTTGACAAGTGATGTATATATTTTAACATATTCCTATTTAGCTGCTATTTACTTCATTATTTTGGAAACACTTTGGGTCACCTCAAGTACAAGTGCCATCATTACACACTAGATTTACCAGTAAGTTTAATGAAAATTTAACTGTCCAAGTCCTAAGCAGGTTGTTTTTTTAAGAGTTCATGAAACACCTCAACTTAACACACAATTAATAAAAAACAAACCAAAACAAAAAAATCCAAAACACCAAAAAAACCACATTTGCCTCAATGTACCAAAATGATCCAAATAATAAATGGCTGTGAGTTTAAAACAGAGAGATGTTCTGAGTATACAGAGAAGTGATAACAATTTTCAAGGTACACAAACAACCAGAAGCTAATTGTGAAGTCTGTCTCCTAATGAGAAAGGCACTGCAGAAGTCAAAATGGGGCGCAGGGGTGGTGTTAATATGATTTATTTTCAGCAGTAAGTCAGCAGCCATACTTGCCTTACAGCTTTGGGAAAAAAACTTGCAGAATCTTAAAAGGTTCTACACTGGAGTTGTAGTTGGAGCAGTAAAGCACTGAACCTAATAAAAAACAACTACATCTGCTACTACAAATTCAGTTTTGTCCATTATCAGCAATCCTCCTAATCAACTTCAAAATGCGCTTAGCATCAGTGCAAGATAAGCAATCATATTTGTCTTTCTCCCAATAAACCTACCCATAGCAGAAATGGAATTTGATATTCAACAGAAACAAGCAAGCTAACTCAGCCACCTATTACCTAGCTTTGACCAAGAACCTGAAAAGCAAATTATAATTCTGCTTTTTCAGATTTGCTAATTACATAGCAGAGCTTTTTAAGAAAAGAGCAAAATTTCATAGGAATTAAACCTCTGTGAAAAGAACAACTATTAAATACATTTATATAGTAATTAAAAAATGAGCATGCCGTTTGTTGCACACTGTGTCTCCAATAGCTACCTTAACACAGCAAATCACATATAGCTGTGTAAGAAAACGAGCATACTACCATTAATCTATCTATAACTGACTCCACCAAATCCTCACAGAATGACATATAGTCTACTGGTTTCACTGCACTAAAACAACTCTAAATATACCCAGTACTAAATAACAGCAAATTATTAAGTACTGACAAGGCTTATCTTGCTGTCACTACAGTGAAGGTCTCAAATAGCATCACTGCATGTCCTTATAAATAAAGACCGTTCTAGCTCTAGATTCATGCGGTACATATTTCTATGTACCCTACTACTAGCAAAATATTTTGGTTTTGTATAAACCTGTTAACTAACAAACCTTTTCCACAGAATTTTTAAGCTACTGATATGAAATTTGAATTTCATAAATTATGCACTGATCCTTTTAGTGAGTGACTTCAGATCCTGCAAGGTTCTAAATACTTCAGTTTTCACTGGCCTCAAAATTATCCACAATATATCTGGCATCTAGAATGAAGACAAACAGCAGTACTGTACTTGAAAACTACAAAAAAGTCTAGACTACAGAAAAAAAAATAATTGAAGTGCCTACACCTATTTCTAAATAAATCAGAATGTGTTCTGATTGAATTCAGCTTTAAATTCTGAAAATACCACAAATTAGTTTCTTTGCAAAACACTGACTTCTTTCATCCTTGGTCACAAGATATAAATCAGCAGCTCATAATTAACGTATCTAAGTACAGTATGTGAAGGCCTGACTTGACACAAGTAAATTCAAATCTCACTAAATTTTAAAAAGTAAAAAACATTTAATTGAAAAGTGCATTACCCATACTGCGTTCTCAAATAATACAATTCTTACTTCAAGAAGTTCCAACATCATCATGAACTTCAGACCTATGAAAAACCTTGCCAGACCGGTTTAGATTATTAACATCACACTCTTCCCCTTTTCTATTTGTTAGTCACATTCTTAAGTGAAGCAGAAAGAAGGGTTTTGTTGAAATTACTATTCTGTCACCCTTATGTTTCTTTTAAGATCTCACTTAAATTAATAGCAAACTCTGCAAAACAAAGTATATCTCAAAAGAAAAGCTATGTCATCAACACAACTGTTACCACAAACATTAACAGGACTGTCTGCTATGGAACTTGGCACTTCAGAAACTTCATTAAAATAATATCAATTAATAGTATTAATTAATATTTTTTAAAATGTATCAAAATAAAATAAATCAACTTATATCTTTCATATATACATATATTTATACATACATATATGTGTATCTCTTATTTCCTGGATCATATAGAAGGCACTTTTAGATTTCAATTTTTTTTCAGACAGAATAATGCTGTATTACTAAAATTCAAAGTAGTTTACATTGTACTTACTTTAGCAATCTGTAGCAACACAATGCAGTGTTTTATTGATTCTACCATGCTCTAGGAAAACAAAAACAACAGGGCGGGGGGGGGGAACTTGTATTACGATACTACAATATTT
>JAVJGI010000032.1:28464986-28481131 GCA_035590275.1 Ibycter americanus | reverse complement strand
AACAGGGCGGGGGGGGGGAACTTGTATTACTATACTACAATATTTTGTATTTACAGGTATTTTTATTAGTTACACTAATTATATAATATATAATATATATACACTAATATATTAACTAAATATTGGGCAGGAACTAAATGGACACTCACTTCTGTAAAACCCCTACTTTCCCTTCCCCTTCCCCCCCTTTTTTTTTTTCCGCAGAGACAAAAGCATAGCAGTAGAAAACTGAAGTTTCCAAAAGCCACATAAAACACAGGTTGCAGGGTGAAATGGAGGTCAGCTTCAAACTTTCAGAGCACTGCAAGCAGATTAACCGCCAGCTGAAAAGAGGGTGAGAGAGCTGGGCTTGATTAGTCTGGACAAGAAAAGGCTCAGGAGAGACCTTATCAATGGGCATCAATATCTGACTGGGATAGCAGAGTGTAAAGACGACAGAGCTAGACCCAGTGGTGCCCAGTTACATGACAACAGGGAATGGTCACGTATTGAAATACAGGAAATTCACCTTAAACACAAGAAAACTCTTTACTCCAGGAATGACCAAACACTGGAACAGGTTGCCTAGAGAGGTTGTAGAGCCTCCATCCATGGAGGTAATACTCAAACCCCAAACAGATTTGGTCCCGGGCAACCTGCTCTAGCTGATGGTGCTCTGAGCATGAGGTTCGACTACAGACCTTCCAACCTTAACTATTCTATGATTTTATGATTCTAAGGTGCTAGACAGAAATCTGAATACAGCACCAGAACCAGGCTGCCTCTGCCATCACACTGTTGAACCTAATATGGATTCCTACTTTTCTGTAAAAAGCCCCAAGAACTTTTCCAAGAAAATAAGGTGAATTTCAGAATCTACACATAATAGAGACGAAAATTAAAGACACTTACACTGGTTGTTTCTTTGAGACTTTCAATTTTCTGTAAGAGAAAAATCAAAACAGTGTGGTTAAAGACAGAATTTCCAGCATCTAGTTTGACCTGAATGCTATATAAACACCGTATTTTAATCTTAAAGCGGGGGAGGGAAAAAAGCAACCAACACGTTAAAGACTATTTCTGTATATAGACACAATTTTCATCTTGTAATTGACAAGACAGAAGTCAAACTGACAATTAAAGCTTAAAGATGACAAAATTAGGAATTTCTGAGCAGTGACATTATACATATTTACCCACCAAAGTCTACATCATGTCAGCTTTGCATAGGATCAACAAAACCAAAACGCAGTAAGAAGATGAAGTCTAAGTGCAGTCTTTATATCCTTATGTAGTACACTGAATGGTGGCACATTTCAAGGATCAGTATTACTTGATATTACTATAATTCAAGTATAATAAACATATGCAGTTACACACAGTTTAAAAAAAAAATAAATCACTGAAAATAACAGTGCACACATGTTCTTGCTCTTTTAAGCCTCCAGTAAAAGCGCGTCTGGAAATCTGCCTACTTAATTTTATCTAGAAACACTGGTTCATAAATATTTCCTGTGTAGAACTGCACTTCAGGCATGCAAAAGGCGGCTGCATGCCATTTTACACATAAGTATGACCTATCTAAGAAGCATATGCATCCTGTTGATATCCTTGGGTCTGTCTGCAAAAAGCAGAATTATTACATTGTACTCAGCACTGAACCTCTACTAATTCAATTACAGGACCTCTTTGTTTTGATTAATATGAGTGTCTCATGTCTTGAGTCACAATCTTTTTGATTCTTGAATAATCAAAGTGTGTAAAGGAACTTTTTTCCCCACACAACATTGCAAGCCAAATTCTACACCATAAGAGTAACATGAATCTAAAAATCTACAGGAATGATAGTCTCAGCTTGTGGACTAAAAAGAAAATAAATGCAGTGACAACTTCCCAGCCAATACCTGGGGAAAATTTTTTCAGTTATACTCTGTCCTATATAATATTCATAAGGATGCTATGCATTTTCTTCATGATTAATTGGCAAGAGGTGGACAAACAGCACCCAGCCTCAGCCTCTTCCACTGGAAAGACTGGACCATGCTGATCTAGGAAACAGCATATCAGGGATGTTCTATCAGTGTTACATGTACTTCTGCTGCTAGCAGAGAAATACAACAACGGCTAAAAGTTCCTTTGTTTTGCTTTTGTTTGTTTTTCATGTCTCTACTACATTTCCAGTCCAAACTTTATCAAGACATATTGAAAAGAGCATTTTAAATATGACAGCAGTGAAGTTTTGAGTCTTTTAGCACCAAAAGAGAATAGGCAATGTACCCAAACATACAGATCTTGCCAAATTAGAGATTTTGCAGCTGAAATAAATAATTTAGTCTCAAGGTTTTATAGCCAACCATAGGCAGCTGTCAGCAGTTTTGATTATTCTTTACCTATTTTTTTCCCCAACACCAACTAAACTGATGTCTCATTCTCTTCACTGATGCTGTCTTTGTCAAAAATCTGAAAGCAATGTCAGGCCATAGAATATAATCCAATCCCACTGTTTCCCCTCTACCCATTTGTAATTTTCCAAACAATAGACTAAGACACTGTTACTCTTACACACAGGTAGAGACAAAAGGCTAATTGGTCCAAGATGACACACAAAAGATCTGAGATGGGAAAAACCTCAGGACACCTGGTTTCCAAGGCCCATCCACAAATCATACAATCATAATTCTTCCTCTATGGAAATGAATCCTCTGTGAGCTGGCCAACTTAAGTAGTAACAGTACACATTAACATAGTATTTTTCACATTTTTGCTGCACGGCTACCTTGCAAGAATGTAGCATGCTGAACTGGAATACCATCATCTTCATATGTACACAAAACTATGAGAACAATGCAGGCAAGTCAGACAGACTCAGTCCCTGGCAAGACCCTTCTAAAAAACACTGGCCCTGTTCTTCTTTAGGGCTAATCAAACATTGATATGGAAGTCCCTGGATTTTCATAAGCAATGTCATTCTAGAATGGCAACGTAAGCAGGTATAAAATACAGTTTGTGAACTCTCCTCCTGTAAGATCTTATACAAACACACCATAGACATGACACTGGGGAAAGCAAAACAATCACTAGCAACAAAACTGGCATGCTTACAAGAGTGGCCGGTTTGGAGGAGAAGTAAGGAGAATGCTTTTATCTCATCTCACCAATTGTACAGGACTACACTGCTATGTATACACGCTGCTACAATCCTTGTAACCTTATTCTTATTATCTTTTGTTTTAACTTGCATTAAAGTAATATAGATAATTTAGAAAACACAAAATTGTAAGTAAAATCACAAGCAGGTGAAAAGAGGTATGTTGAAGATAAAAAGCATTACCAATAAAAATAAAAACAAGGAATATAAATTACTACTAAAAGTTATCACAGTTTTCTCTCCTCTACATTCCTACTCTTTGAAAACTGATGAAGATAAAATTTTAGTAAAACAGTTTCCCTAGTTTTAGGTAATGAATACACATATTTTCAAATGAAATTACCTGTAGACTTACATTTGCAGAATGCAGCCATGTGCTATATCTAATCTAATCAAACTGCAGGCTGCTACTGAAACTACCCCATCTACTTGCTGCTTGTTGCACCTCCTTGACATCCGATTTTTTACAAAGCCACTGGTGATCCAATAGTAAGCTAATTTTATTTCATTGAACATGTTTTTTGTCTCATTCAACAATCATTTGACTACAGAGGGATCCGCTCATCCCACAAAGACAGGCAGCAGAAGCACATCGGAGTAGCTGACCTGTAGTCACAATTGGTAAGGTGCAACCTGAATCCGTGTGCTCAGTCTTGGGTTTACTTCACAAAAAGTACTTGTGGTGAACCAAACAGCATAAGTAGGATACACTTCCCTCTAAAATCTTGTTAAGTAATGTCAGCTTTGTTCTAGCCTGCCAAATATACACCTCTCTGCTGTTCTGATGTTTTTGAATGCTTACAGTTTTATTCTGCCTAATATGTGTGGTCAAGCTTCACAAAACAAACAGAAAAGTTTGAGTTCTCACCAGTAACACTGCTAACACTTTAAGAATGCGAGGTCCCATCTTGACTTCACCTTGAAATAGCAGTACCCTCAGATCACACACCTTCCTTTACTTCCTACGTAATTGGATATATATATGTATTGTACTCCATCAGCAGATTCAGCAAAACCGGCAGCACTGCTAGTTATAGTGTTTGCAAGACAGTATGATGCCACAATACAGTGCTCATTGTACTTCTGCCAGGAGTATTAATATAACACAGAAAATTAATGATAATCATAGTATTTCTCAGCCTTCAAAATACATCATCGACATCTGCACTGTCTTCTTCCAAGTTCAACAGATTTGCAGTCTCAAAGATGGTATCCAAGAGATCTTGAAGCATCTCAGAACACCTATACCCTACACCATTATCTTCAAAGACCAAAAATATTCTGTAACTAAAAACCAGCTCATCCAGTGCTCTTTACACTTGCACAAACAATAGCTCAGGTTTTAAATGCCATAATCAGTTACAGAAAACAGCACTCAGCTAGCTGGGAAGCACACACCAGTCAAATAACCAAATCTTGTTTCCTCAGAGGGAAAAACTATGGGTTGGATGGAAGTACGCTGCAGCTTACACTCAGCTCAGTCTGATAGCTGAACCATACTTTCATAAACAAATAGGAAAACTGCTAAATGCAGTGTCAAAAAAAACTCTTAGCTGCTTTAGTACAGGAAGAGATATGATCAAAAAAGTGCTTTGCCAAGTCTTTTCATTTTTAATAGAGAATAAATGGAATCTATAGTAATAGCAACCCTCATCAAGATTTAAAACCAGAGGAAGCTGACCTCTTCTAAACAAGCCTCCTGCTTTCTCTGTAAAGTCAATCTGTCTGTTCCATAGATACCTTGCAGAGATAAAGAAAAATCAGCACAACACGCAGAAAGCCTCCAGGGATTAGAAGCACTGTCACAGGAAAAAAGAAAGTACTGCCTGATCTGCAAAGTAGCATCTGGAGGGAGGTCAAAATTGAAGGAGAACTCTTCCCAGTAAGACATACCGAAGGAGAAATACAAAATCATTAGATCTTACTCTCTTGGTCAGCTGCCTACAGATTAAACACGCTTACACAGAAAACACTTGTACTCCAAAGTTACTTTAAAAGCCTGTACATGCAAAAGAACTCCAGAGAGACTATCACTTGTGAAGTTCCTAAGATGCCACGTAACACATCAAACAAGATGGGTAACACATGAAAGGTCACAACCATTATAACAAAGTAAACTAATCACAGAGAGAATCAAACTCTTTTCAGAACTGAAACCGAAGACCAAGAGAACATCAGCTCGTTTTTCACAAGTGCGATGGGGGGAGGGAACTAGGATGAAACACACCACCACTTTATGATACTGAAATTACGGCACTTGCTGAAAACAAAAGCAACTGCTCAGTAATAAACCGTTCATAAGGAATTGTTAAATCCCTCCTCCATACCACACAAATTAACGTACAAAACCAGCGTGGTACTTGATGCCAAACCCACACCACCAAAGGTCTGTGCTGGCCTGTCCTAAACACAGCAATTGAACTCTGACCGACAAACTTGACTTTGAAATGGAATAAGAGGGGATGCAAAAAAAATACACAACACTAAATAAGTAGTGCTCTCCACACAGCAAGTTACATTTTTGCCATCCTCACCTAAGGTGAATGAATTAATGTATTCTCAGACATCCAACATGTGGTATACTAGTCACAGAACTACACAGGATGCAGACTGATTATGTGAAGTACGTGGTTCTTAGGGGTTTTTTTCCCTGTCAGAATAGCTTTGTTATTCCTACAAACATTAAACATTCATCTTTGTTAAATATTTTTTAAAAAGCATATATAAGTTAAAAATGCTTTTGATAGTTGGGTAACAGAGGAGCAAACATTTCCTACAGACTGAAACCTTTTTTAATGTTATTACACCCAGTATTACTAATAAAATCTGTTTGCAACCCGTTCACAACACAAATGATGGTATTAGTTATCCAAACTGCTTTAAATGATTTTGACAACTTGGTGAATTTGAACTGTACTTTAAATCCCTATAAACTATAGAAAACTGATGCACAAAAACCATCTGATTAAGCAAAATCAACAATATTTAAGACAAAATGTACTTGCTTTTCTCTGTTCATCATCTTTGCAGTTCTGGAGTTTTTCATCGAATAGCTAAAAGAAAGAGATACTTGTGAAAACACCGAAAGTATTATTTTTTCATACAAAATCAGCCAGAAACACCAAAATTTCAAAACCAAAAGCATTTAATAAGTACTTCAGTTACACGATGCTGGTATCATGACCCAAAGCTGGTTTTGCCCAATATTTCTTTACAGCATTTGTGATATAACAAATTCGTAACTGATCTCCCCCACATTATCTCATCCTGCAAGAGACCCAATCTCAGATCCTGACTAGCTCCACAGCTCAGCCTGGCATGATTTTACCACGGTCTGAACAAAAACCGTAAGGTTAAGTAATAAAAGTGATACTCATCAGAACAACTTAAACTGCCTTTCTTTTATTTCAGCAAAGATCTTTAGGGCATATAGAGTGCTTACCAGAACCTCAACCCTTATCGACCCTTCCAGGTACCTTGTTATTCAGGTACATGATTCAAATCACACAAGATTTGTAACCACTTCTTTTGGGAAGATACACAGTGATTTCCCAGCATTAACTTCTATTTATTTTCTTAAAAGTGGAATATGAGATGCAGGTAAGCAAACTGAAGCAAATTCTTACTGTCCCTCCTAAAATTCACTCTTGTTTCATTATTAATTAATTCCTATAACCTCTCCCCCCAAGCTGGCCTGAAATAACAGTTAAAAGGTGTAAAGACTTAAATACCTTCCTTTAGTGACGTGTGCTAGATTGGTCCGGAGCAGGAGACAAAGCTAACTCCTGATCAAGCCTTTGCAGCTCAGCTTTGAATTTTGTTTGCATCTCTTTTGCCTACCTCCATTTTTGTTGGAATGCTCTTCCCCCTCTCCGCCCTCCCCTGCAACGGAATTTTTGCTGAATATCCCATCCCACATGCAGTACTTGCCCATTGTATCAGGGGAAAAAAAAAAATCCAAACCAGCAGAACTGAAGCCATCTTAACAGCAATTTTAACCTGCTGAGTCATGGGAAAAAGTGTCCTAACCAGCAGCAAAAACTGTTTTTCTCAATAAGGTGAGTACTGAGAGATACGACCTCATCATTCCTCACCTTCCCACCTACTCTTAAAATACACATACAAAGTGTAAAAGAACCACGTTTGTACAAGATTTCTATAGAATGTTTTCATTCAAGGACAAAGAACAGAGTGTCTATTGCTACTGCAACAGAGTCGTGTAACTAGTTGCAGATAGTTTCAATTACTTGACAAAATTTTCTCAAGATAAATTCTAAAACGCTATGAGCAATACAATGATTTAATTATGTTTTGAAATGAAGCTTAAATAATCTCTGCCACTTCCAAGAAGCTATTTATACAAAAGAACGCTTTAGCCATTGTAAACCATTCTATGAAATCTGTTTTGAGTTACTCTAATTTTCTAATTCTATTTTAACAGTCCCAAGATCCATCCTAAGAGAAAGCCATTTTCAGCTTATTTCAGCCCTGAAGTTGTAACTTCTAATTTTTAAACTTCTAGTAAAAATCTCTTTATTTCAGAAGTAGTTAGAACTTACAAAACATCCTAAGCTAGGGAGAAAGAAAAAATTAAATTCAGTCATCAGACTTCATACATTAAAAAAGGTATGGTTTCTCCAGTTCACAGTCAGCTCAGCCAGATGAGTTCTCCCTGCATCCCACATTTACCAGAATGTGCCAAGCATAAAACATGACTCCCTCCCTCTGTTGAGCTTTCGTTCAATCAGACCTTGAATTCCACACTGACAAGCAGACTCCCAACACACTAAATACACCAGTTAGTTACCATACCTTCAATTGGTCTATCAAGATCTGTAAGTAAGCATCAGCCTCAGTAAGTTTCTTGTCAAAATCATGAACGCTGGGAACAAATCCTGAATCCACACCCTAGATATAAATAAATAAAAATAAGATATATAATTAGCATTTCAGAGGAGGAGGAAAAAGGATAACAAAAATATGGTTTTGCCTGCCAACTGACTGATAAAATGTTGCCTTGCCTCTCATCCTGCCATATGCAAACACAAGCACACAGCTGAACACATTTGTCTTCTATTTGCAGCTAAATCAGTAACAGTAAATTGCCACACATTTTCAGTGGGGGTATAATCACCACATACCAGAGTATTCCATTACTTACGATTGAACAAACCCCCTTAAATTACACTAATTAAAGTTTCTTTGGAAAATATAAGGCAGAATTAAAGTTTTTCCTCAAGACTATCTCATGATTCCATATTCTATCATTTCAGTTAAAGACGACAAAACCACACCCAACTGCATGACTGCACTCTTCACTCTTCAGACAAGATTGCTCAACTCACAGCTTCTTAGCAAAGAATTTAACTAACGAGTGCTAAATCTCTTCTTAAATATGGACCTACCTTTGAGCTAAAAAATTCAAAATTATTATTCCTCGTTGCCCTAGATCCTCTACAGCTATAATGATATGTATTCTTCTCACTGTATTTCATTTCTTATGTTTTGTTGCACATATGCCAACAAGGACAAAGTACCAGTGCCGCAAGAACGATTACTTTTGCATCTTCTCGCTTGCAAATTTGTTTCCTTTAATAATGTAAGACTCAAAGCACACTTCTGCATGTAACATAATCCCAACCTTCAAACTGACAAACCGTGTATTTAAAGACCTGAACAAACTCCCACTGTAACTACAGGAAAGAAAAGACAGGATTCTTAAAATTGATTACTTCTGACTTCATGCACATATGCTATGTAAACACATTTAAGGTTTATTTACATAACACCTTTAATGCAAACAGAACTGCAAAACAAATATTGAAGCACTCCCTCCTTGCTTAAAAAAAATAAAAATCGTACAATGCCAGTTAAACATATAGGAAGAAAAAAAACCATTAAGAATAAAGAAGCAAACATCAGTTGTAACAGAAACATAATTCTGAGAACATCACAGAAGTGACAACACTTTTCTACTAGCCTAAATACTTTCAACCATGTTTACATTGATCTGAAGTATGACATCTTCACTTCAAACTCTTAGGAAACTATCAACTGAGCTGTTTTGGCTGCTGAGAATCTCAAGAGGCTGAATGGGTAAAGATCAGCTAGTGGGTAAAAAACATTTTGTATGGGGGAAGACAGGCAATCCATATATTTGCAAAAGTCCATATTAGCATGTTTTCTTGGACATTGTGTGCTCTGTAAATGCAGGTAAGTTTCTTTTATTTTTGTATAATGGGTCACCATATTAAGAGCTTTATTGATGGCTCTTCAGAGGCATGAAGGTTTGTGTGCAACAGAGGAATGACTTGCTCTTACATCTGTCAAGCTGTGTGCACAGTATCACGCACACCCTAAAACATACAGCCATGTACTGACTGTAGATGATATTATTCTTTATTCATTTGCCAAATCTTAAACTGTGCTACAGACTAACACCCAGATCTTGACAACTTCTACGTGAGCAAATGTATCCATACAGATTAGTTTGTAAACCAACATAAAAAAAGATACTTCATCCTGTATTAGCCAGTCCACACTGCACAAATTTTGAAACAATGTTTTGAAACAAGGAGAAGGGAGAAGAAAAGAGAAGTAAGCAACCATTTTGACTATGCCAAGAAGTTACCAAAAGACACAAAGAACACCCAGCGTAACAAGTTATCAAAAAGAAACTAATACTCTGAAAGGAGAATCCTCTCAACCAAGAAACTTTTGACAGTCCCTCAAACTACTCAAGTTCAAATTACACCGAAACTGTATGAAATGAATATTATATTTCCTTGTTGAAAACAGAACTGTCCGTACAGCTAGCAGCCAAAGCATTTGTTTCAGCAAATGATCTAGTGTGCTCAGTTAAAAAATTCTGGAGGTCAGGTTTCATATACCAAAACTGCATGAACTATACAGAAAATTTCTGCTGAAGATACCACACAGAAATATAGTTTATGGTGCAAGTTATCTGTATGCTGCATCAAAATGCTGATTTTGTCATCAGTCTATGACTACTAATATGTAACACACTGGTATTTTTAGTGATGGCCTAAAGATAAAATGCCATTTTTAAATTTCAGCCTCTTAGTACTAAGGAAAAAGCTGATTAAAACATGTTACAACTGAGCAGACATGCACATCAAACACAGAGTGAAAATTGTGACCTACGAAGTTTTATTAGAAAGTTAAAACTTCAATCCATGTAAAAAGAAAACCATAAAACTAAGTATAGTGTCAATCTGTCATAGCACAGAGTTGAAACATGAAAATAATTTTGGAAAGCACAGGTACTTAAAGCTGTAGCACTTCACTAGATCACTCCTGGTTTGTATAAAGACAGTTTAAATGAAATTTGATAACCTACTGAGCAAATTTACTAGCCTGTGTTATATGAGGTTAGGTTAAGGATTGTAAATTCTCACATAGTTTTCAGATTAAAACTCAAAAGATAACTGGAAAGTTAAATACACCAGCATTAGAAATAGCACAGAAAAATACATTGTATAAACAGCAACAAAATCACTCATATTTCAAACTCAGCAGTAATTTAGAAAGAGCAGATACACAAAGTGCAGATTCACGTAACAAATCCTTAGTTGTTCATTATCTGGTCACTCAAATACACAGTAGGAGAAAAAAGGGGACCCCTTCTTCTCTTTCTTCCCTCCCCTGCCGCTTAGCAGAAGCTTCAAAAGAAACAGGTGAGCAGAGTCAATAGAATGGCATTTAACAGTGCGGTAAACATTTAAATTAGGAAACTGCACATCTCAACTAGCAAGCAATTTTTTATGAGAAACTTTATGATACGCTGCTCATGCATTCATAAACTGACAGAGGTTGCCTGCAGATACCTCCACCCTCGGATGGCAGAGTTCAAAACTCAACTGGATTTCACTCTAGACAACCTGATCTAGTACAGAAGATGGTCTCACAGTGGGAAAGGGCTGGGACCAGGTGACTTTCAGAGGTCGTCTCCAGCTGAAATTATGCTGTGAATCTAAAATATGTATCTTCAAATTACAAACAAGAATAGGAACCCAGACTATTTTAGATCTTCAGTAATACACTAATTCTTACTGTCAGCACCAATCCAAAGTAACATAACCTGTTTTTCCACTGAATAAATAGGTCTATCAGTAAGCAAACTTTATTTCCCTCAAATAACGACTGCTCTGTGTTCATGCAGGTTTTAAAGAATTAACAGTTACATTACCAGATGAAATAGCTGCAGAAGCAAGTAATTTATATAACTTCTAGTCTGCCCACCACTTCCCAAAACAAAATATTTGGTATTGAACTCCTCCCCACAAAGAAATCTCTATTGATAACAACTCTAGAGAAAGAGAAAAGGGCAATATAGCATTCTTTCCCTCATCCCTCCCTCCCTCCCTCCCTCCCTCCAACAACTTCTGGGATGTCCCCTTCAGGATGTACCAAAAGTTTAAATGCTAGACTCTACAGGCTACATGCCACTCCTAGTGTTTGCAGGTAGAAAGGAGAAAGCAGGGTCCAGCAGCTCACTGACCTACCCAATTAGCAGTCTCCCAGTGTGATCTGCATGATATCCAGTAACTTGGAGTGAGCAGACAGAATGGTTATCCTAGGAAAGGGTTTATATGCTGGTCTGGCGTTGAGCAAAGAACTCTCATGCTAGGAATCCTGCAAAATTATTCCTTTCATACACAACCCTTCTTTTGGAAGGGGTAAACAGGAGGGCAATAACAAAATATAAGCCAGTTAAAAAAACGTATTAGCAGCCTTATCTCCATTACAGAACTGCTAGCACTAAGGGAGTTTACGTGTTGTTTCCTTGTCCTCCAATTAGAAGTCATGCATATCACTAATGCATTTGTATGCAAAACTTGTCCATGCTAAGAAGTAATTCCAGCCTAATTTAAACCAGTTCTTTCAAACTGGGATGGGACAAAAAGACTGAATCATCCTTAGAAGAGCCATACCAGAAAAATTCACATGTATTTCTCAAAAAAAAGCATTACAGTAATGACCTCTGTGGAAAAAGAACAGTAATGAAGGCAGGGAAATAAAGAAAAACATAGAGGCAACACCAAAGACTTGATGAGCTGTCCTTGTAGAATAGCTTTACTGGGGGAGGAAAAGAGAAAGCTGCACAGAGCAGACTTTCTTACCTTTTTGAAGATACTTATGCTATATTCTTCATCTAATCAGGATTCCAAGTCCAACAAACAAAAAACATCTTGTGGCAGTTAAAGCAGTGAATGAGAGCGCTTTCCCTCCATCTGCAATACCTCATCAGAAACATATCCCCTGCCTACAGCATGTTTGATTTTGTCGAGTGGGACAATACCTATAACAACCAGATAGAAAACTGAAGAAAAATGCCAGATCAGCTAGCAAGACACTAAACAATGGCACTTTCTTATCTTTTTATTTGTGGCAAAGATGTATTTTTTTTCCTCTGCTAGAATTTTAAGCACTATTTAAAGGTTAGAATGTAAATGTCTCAAAATTAGTTTAAAAACAGACGTATGAGTTCTGGAAGGCATATGAGCCTTCCAGACAGGCAGAATATTGCAGTTCCTTAAAAAAAAAAATTAAAAAAAATAATTAAAAGTAATTCTGCTTTGCAAAGCACAAAATACTTAGCAAAGACCATGCAGCTATAGATATTATCAGGTCTTCTAGGAAAATAGAAAGAGTTCAAAAAACTTAAGTATTTACATACTGATGTAAAATCCTGTCTTTAAAACATATGTTAGAATTCTGAAACCTCACAAATACTAAGTACATCCTGGAGTCCCATTCCTTTACCTACGTACTTTTTTATGGATGTATATAAAGCACATACACCAATGTGCTTGTTCATTATCATAATTACTTTGCTAGCAAACTTTGAAAAAGGACAGCATCCCTGTTAACTCCATGCCCTTCCACCAGCACTTGAAACACATCCATATTGAATATAGCCTTAATTTAAAAGAACATGTTCTTAGTTTTATGCAAGCATTCTTGACACACACGAGAAGCAGCATTGGAAAGCCAGCCAGTAACAATATAATATAATCAAGAGAAACATAATAATACGAGAGAGAATAAAACTTTCCTGTTTGCAGCTTTAGAAATGTCATCAAAAACCTTGGTTAACATGATACCAAGTGAACCACTACTAGTAACACAGTTCCACAAACACTTTACACCGGCATAAGTGAACAAGAAACAAATCAGTTCCCCTGCTTATTCTCACCCTTACTCTGCTCTTTCTTTTGAATCTGCATAAACATTTACCTTGCTACATAATCAACTCAATGTGGAAACTAATCCAGGTTAAAACTAAATTTGGAAAGGGAGAGCAGAAGGAAAAGTAGTTTTAATCTGAGCCAGTTCTGAATTCAGTTCCAAATTCAGCTATTCTTGCCGCACTGCCTCTTCCCTTTTCCTACGAGAAGCAAGATAGGACTGCTTCAGGCAGCAGTACCAACACCATCGGTGAAGCCATGGTGTAACTGTTTAATATTTAAGCCATCGTTGTCACTCGTCACAGCAACCATCCCAGATCCACTTCTTAAAATACAGTTCTTACCCTTCTATTCCCTACTTATGAAGCAAACATCTTGTTTAAATTATGGAGGTTTCAAGCTACACAGCAACTTATTAATTTTTTTTAATTTTCACTTTTATGGTGGTAAGAAACAGCCCACCTTTGTATTGACAGTAATTTCAGTTCCTTTGTCTCCACACTGGGTCCACTTAGCGGGTGAAATAGTTTGGGGCATCTCCTTAAGGGTTTTCCTAAATTTAGGCAGAAAATTCTTGGTAGCCTGCAAGTATTTAACGAATCTCTAATGTGGATTATCACTGTCCTATCTACTCAAAAAGCATGAAAGACATCTGATTTGTAGAATATGCAAGTTTCAGCTTGGTATTTCTATTTTTAAAATCAAGTTGATGCCTTTCATGCAATCCTCAACAGCCTCTTTAGTTGCCACTTTAAGACACTTACCAAGGTGCTCTAGCAGCACTAGAGCAGCAGGAGGGGAAAGTACATTTCAAGACACTGGATTTAAAGAAAGAATGAGTGTGAAAGCTTTAGCTAACAGGAGGGGGGGAGGCAAAAAAACCCAAAAAGCAATGCCCATCCCTCCAGCTCAGGGTGAGCATGACTCCTACAGACAGGATCCTAAACACTATCAGAATACACGCAACATTCAGCTATATAAAATTTTAAAATTCAGTCAGTGTTTTACTGAAC
The DNA here is from genome assembly GCA_035590275.1 of Ibycter americanus. Taxonomy (NCBI): domain Eukaryota; kingdom Metazoa; phylum Chordata; class Aves; order Falconiformes; family Falconidae; genus Ibycter; species Ibycter americanus. The sequence goes on along the minus strand of JAVJGI010000032.1, from coordinate 28,466,780 downwards.
TCCTGTAAGGCATGAGAAGAGTATAGTTACTGGTGTTTTTTAAGTCGATTCATATTTAGCAGTGATTTTGCACTTTTTCAGATCAAAGAAGAAAGTTACGGTGGTTCTAAAAGACATGAATTATCTTCAAGAGGTTTTCACGCAGGAGAATTTCAGAGCCAAAAGGTAAATGTAGCACTAAGATGCCACTTGAGAGACAGATGAGAAAGGTTAGGACATTTACACTAAACAAGAATACTAGAAGCACTTCCTGTCTGAATGGGATTGCTGGTTGACGTAAGATCCTGTTGAGGAACAAAAGAAAATTTGAGATAAGATATCACCCTCCTATCTCTGCCCAGACAAACAAGAAATCTAAGCCACCATATACCTTCACCCCATACACACCCTTCCCTTTATCTCTTGCAGGCATGAGGCAACTGACATGAGGCCACTGCAAAGCCACTGACCTGGTAATGTCACAACAATACATCTTGGGAGGGGCAAGGGGAAAAACACTGGTGGATTCAGAATTCCAATAAAACTCTCTGAAAATCCACCCCTTAAAGTTTAAACATCTTGAAAGAGAAGCTGTTTCCAGTTTGTATCCTCTGGAGAAGGCAGGTAGCATCACAGTGTGGCTGTCTGGAAAGCTTAAATGGGTGCAGATTGGAGAAACATATTTCTGTGGCTCCCACTGAAACTATTAAAATGTTCAGAATTTTTAAAAAAATTCTCAAAAAAATATACTATCGCACCATCTACTGTTCAAGAGTTTTCAACAGACAAAGCTACACTAGAACTATGCATATTTTTAGTAATAACTTTAACATATGACATACAAAAACACAGCAAGTAGAACAAAAGACGTCCGTTTCAAAATTTCAGCATTCAGAGAAATTAGATTACAAGCGTATCTGAAACGTTTCCCCCCTATTCTTGTTCCACTTGGATACAACATTACTAACTGTCAGCCCTCTGGACAGCTAGGATCCTTTTACTCATTCTGCATATTTACGACTCAGTTCTTCCTCAGTTCCTTGACTGTAGCTCATTCTTGCAAGTTTAAGTTTGTTGCGGGGCAGGGGAAAGTGTGTTTAATTATTCTTAAGTGTTTCAAAAACACTGCCATTATAAGGACTGAAGGACAACACAGTAGGACATTTAGTCAAAAATAAAATTAGCAAGACTAATCAGACTAGAGAACACTCAGACACCACTTCACCTCTCCACCACCTCGCGTTAATCCCTTATCCCTTCTGATTTGGTTCACACAGCACACAGACCACCTAGGCTTTGGTGCACCTTCTCACGTCTAACAGACACCTGTGCTTGACACTACGATGAAAACTTAATCAAAGCCCGTCTTTCCAAACAGGAACACTCTGGTACCTGAACGGGCAGATTGAAAGCTGCACGAAAACCTGAAAAAAAAGACTCCGAAAAGACATTTTGGACAAAACCAGGTGCTTCAAGGTTTTATGTGCCAGATAACGACGTTTCTGTTTGTGACATAAACTAAGAACCTAAGAAAATACCGTTACAGAAAATAATCTGCTACAGCCCTTAAACGCCCATCCACGCCCGCTGAGCCATAATCCTCCCAAAGAACTCATCTGACTTTATTGCCCAAACAAAAAGGAAAGCCAAAGCACATCAAGTGCGTGAAGCGGCGTTTTGTTTTAAATGCTAATGGGCGCCCAGGCGTGTCTGGACACAAGGGGCTGTGCGGCTCCGTAACGGGCTCAACGCGTCCCCGGGACGCCCCGAAACCCACATCCCCCACCACCCCCACTCCACCCCCCCGGGGGGGCT